>WNWK01042509.1:0-15951 GCA_009830355.1 Cherax destructor | reverse complement strand
CTGATTGCGAAAAGGATTTAGGAGTTCTGGTTAGCAGTAATCTAAAACCAAGACAGCAGTGCATAAGTGTTCGCAATAAAGCGAACAGAATCCTTGGCTTCATATCAAGAAGCATAAATAATAGGAGTCCTCAGGTTGTTCTTCAACTCTATATATCCTTGGTGAGGCCTCATCTAGATTATGCTGCACAGTTTTGGTCACCGTATTACAGAATGGATATAAATGCTCTGGAAAACGTACAAAGGAGGATGACTAAGTTGATTCCATGTATCAGAAATCTTCCCTATGAGGATAGACTGAGGGCCCTGAATCTGCACTCTCTAGAAAGGCGTAGAATTAGGGGGGATATGATTGAGGTGTATAAATGGAAAACAGGAATAAATAAAGGTGATGTAAATAGCGTGCTAAAAATATCTAGTATTGACAGGACTCGCAGCAATGGCTTTAAGTTGGATAAATTCAGATTCAGGAAGGATATAGGAAAGCATTGGTTTGGTAATAGAGTTGTCGATGAGTGGAACAAACTCCCGAGTACAGTTATAGAGGCTAAAACGTTGTGTAGTTTTAAAAATAGGCTGGATAAATATATGAGTGGGTGCGGGTGGGTGTGAGTTGGACCTGACTAGTTTGTGCTACTAGGTCAGATGCCGTGCTCCTTCCTTAAGTGAATGTAACCTGACCTGGATGGGTCGGGGCATTGGCTTAAGTCGGTGGGAGATTTGGACCTGCCTCGCATGGGCCAGTAGGCCTGCTGCAGTGTTCCTCCTTTCTTATGTTCTTATGTTCTTATGTTCTTAAAAGGCTTTAATCGGATTATTAACTCCGAAGGATTATTACTCTGGATAATATAAGATTTTGTTCGGATTTTTAACCCCGGAGGGTTAGCCACCCAGGATAACCCAAGAAAGGCAGTGCGTCATCGAGGGACTCTTATTTCCACTGAGGTTCTCAATTTTGTCCCACAGGATGCGACCCACACCAATCGACTAATACTCAGGCATCTAGTTGCTTGCTAGGTGAACGGGACAATAGGGGTAAGGAAACACGCCCAATGTTTCTACCCTTGCCTTGTACATTAACATCTTCGTTCAAAGCAGGTGAAATTGCAGATCTGGAGTGTACAGAGAACCTTTACTGCACTGAATGTAACCTGACCTGGCTGGGTCGGGGCATTGGCTTAAGCCGGTGGGAGACTTGGACTTGCCTTACATGGGCCAGTAGACCTGCTGCAGTGTTCCTTCTTTCTTATGTTCTTATCAAACACCTCAACTACTGGGAACGCTTGGAAGCACTAGACTTGTACTCGCTGGAACGCAAGCGAGAGATATATCATAATTTACACTTGGAAAATCCTAGAAGGAATGGTCCCGAATTTGCACACACAAATCACTCCCTACGAAGTATGTGTATGTGTGTATGTATATACATGTATGCGTGTGTATGTGTATATATGTATGTGTATATGTATATGTGTGTGTGTGTGACCCAACAATTAAAATTTGCACCAATAACTCATTACAGTTGTGGTTGGGTGTAGACTAATAGATTGCTCATTGCTTTATAATTTGTTCATGAGTGCAACCATGTACAGACGTAAGTAAATTTACTTACATGATTCATTACCTTGTAACTAGTGAATTAATTACCATTGTACCTTGTTCAGCTATCAAAACTTTGGGGCCCAGTCTCTGGACCCTATATATACCTCTGTAATCTGCAAATACCTTTGTAACTTGTCATGATTGTGACCATCTGAGTTCATTACCTTTGTAACTTGCTCAGCTATCAAACTTTGAGGTCCAGTTCCTGGACCCATTATGTACCTCTGTAATCTTTTGACTACCGCCCACAGGATGGGTATGGGGTGCATAATAAAGATATCAAACTAAACTCCCTACGAAAGTAAAAGACTGGGCAGGCGATGCAAGATACCCCCAATGAAAAGTAGGGGCGCTATTGGTACACTAAGAGAAAACACCATAAGTGTCCGGGGCCCAAGACTGTTCAACAGCCTACCACCAAGCATAAGGGAAATTACCAATAGGCCCCTGGCTGCCTTCAAGAGGGAGCTGGACAGATACTTAAAGTCGGTGCCGGATAAACCGGGCTGTGGTTCGTATGTTGGACTACGTGAGGCCAGCAGTAACAGCCTGGTTGATCAGGCCCTGATCCACCGGGAGGCCTGGTCGTGGACCGGGCCGCGGGGGCGTTGACCCCCGGAATACCCTCCAAGTAGAGGATCGAACTACGGACACTCAGCGTGTGAAGCGAGAGCGTTGACTGGTACATGAATGGGTGCGGGTGGGTGTGTAGACATGCCTAGCATGGGCCAATAGGCCTGCTGCAGTGCTCCTCCTCCCCTATGTTCTTAACATAAGAAAGGAGGAACACTGCAGTAGGCTTGTTGGCCTATACTAGGCAGGTCCTTCACAAATCAAACCCACTTAAAAGCCAATATGTGGCTTATTTCCAGTGGGATAAAGATCTATTGTTAGGTTTCTCCAGGATGCTACCCACAACAGTCAACTAACCCTCAGTTGTGAACAGCACGCTACCAGTGCCCCACGAGGTTAACGTGTGGGTAAGTCTCCTAAAATGTGTTGCCCTTGGGTTACTAATCTGAATAGTGGGTTCTTCAATGGTGGTAAATTACACAGATTTAAACTTCAGTAACCCAACAAAAATTGATTGGTTGGCTAATTAGGTTTAAAGCCTATCTACTATACAAGTCGCATGTTACATGTTCACCACCAGTCAAGGATGTTTTAATATCTAAAATATGTATTAAACTCTCGGTTTATATACACTGAGAGACACTTCTCGGTGTATATACCCTTCGATAATTTAAGAGTCGGTGTGACTCATTTGCAGTGGGGTAAAAGCTTATCTGTTATCACTGTAACAATGATAAAACAATGCACAAACGGCGTTTGTTGGAAAAGCACAGAGGAACAAAGGCAACAGCAGCGTAGTACTCACACTCGCTCTCCCTCCGACCAGCCTGGGTGTTGGGTAGACACTGTCTCCTCTCAGTGCTATTGTCCCCGGTGCAGGGGAACCTCACTCCCTCCAGATGGGGGATCAGAGGAAGGACAGAGGTAGAGGGGGAGGGAGAGTGTGAAGAGGTAGAGGAGGGAGAATGTGAAGAGGTAGAGAGAGAGGGAGTGTGTGAAGAAGTAGAGGGGGATGGAGACTGTGAAGAGGTAGAGGGGAAGGGAGAGTGTGAAGGGTAAAGGGGAGGGCGAAAGAGAAGAGGAAAGTAAAGGGAAAGAGAGGGGTGGTGCGGTAATAAAGGTGAGGTCTGGAGAAGGAAGGAAGATGGGCTGGGGCGGGACATGGTGGTGGTTAGTTCGTCAGGATAAACAATTGTCTCCTGACACGGGTCTTTGTCAAATGCTGACCGCTTAAAGCAGTAAAAAGAGAGTAATCAAAAGGAACAATTAAGTAGACGACTTTCTTGGTATTATTAACCACGGAGGGTTATTAAGATCCTCACAAGCAATGTGGCTTCTTTCCATTGACTTCCTTGGGTCCTCTTTTTCAGGATGTAACCCACAACACACGACTAATTCCCATAACCTACTCCTTTTACTTTGTAAAGCAATTTATAGCAATTCGCCCACTAGCATGAATTTTTAATATCTAAGAAACCTTCAAACGAGGTGCCTAGATGCTACCTTGAGGGCATTCCGAGGCCTCCCGGTGGATCAGGGCCTGATCAACCAGGCTGTTACTGCTGGCTACACGCAATCAAACGAAAGGACCACAACCCGGATTATCTGAAGCTGACTAGGTATATATCCAGTTCCCCCTTGAAGACAGCTAGAGGTCTATTGGTAATTCCTCTTGTGTGCGATGAAAGGCTGTTGAACAGTCTTGGGCCTGGAACATTTATTGTTTTCTCTTAGTGTACTCACATCTGTCGGGTCTTGCATTCGTAGGGAATGATTTATGTGTGCAGATTTGGGACTAGTCCCTCTAGGATATTCCAGGTGTAGATATGATGTATCTTTCTCGTCAGGTTACAGGGAGTACGGGTCAAGGGACTTCAGATGTTCCCAGTAATTAAGGTGCTTGACTGAACTAATACGTGCAGTGAAGATTCTCCGTACATTCTCCTGCTCTGCAATTCCGCCTACCTTGAATGGGAGTGTAAGTGGACAGCAGTATTCCAGCCTAGAGAGAACAGGGGTATAAGAAACTTATTCACTTATCTTGACGGTAATCGAACCCGGGATCTTTCGACTGTGAGCTGAACTTTCCCACCAGTGAGCTATTCCTCTCCCCTAAACATCTCCATGGAAGTGGGAGAAGACATGTGTAAAGAAAAACAAAAAAGATATCAACAAGAGAGAGGGAAGACAGGAAGGGGTCATGAGGTTAGTGTTTCAAGGGAGAGTACAGCTACTCATATTTTTTAAATTAATATCATTGGATACACGGATAAAATTTACCCAATTCTTTAATATTTCCATCAGGTACTGTAGTGTTCTTACACAAGACGGGAATGTTCTTATACAGAAAAGAGGAGAGGGAAGATGGGATAGGAAGGGGAGGGATACAGTGGGGGTAATGCGTGCTTGTGGCTGCAGACCAGTGAGTACAGTAGTGTGTAGACCTCCCTATGTGTGTGTGTGTACTACCGCCCACAGGATGGGTATGGGGTGCATAATAAAGATATCAAACTAAAACTGTGTGTATGTTTGCAGGGAGCTGTCTCCTTGTCCCCATATCCTAATCATTAATCAACTAATGCATTGACTTCCTAACTACTGTCTTGTACCCAACATTGTACCCAGCCTTGTACCCAACACTGTACCTAACATTGTACCCAACATTGTACCCAGTCTTGTACCCAACACTGTACCCAGCCTTGTACCCAACACTGTACCTAACATTGTACCCAACATTGTACCCAGTCTTGTACCCAACACTGTACCCAGCCTTGTACCCAACACTGTACCCAACTTTGTACCTAGCCTTGTACCCAACACTGTACCCAATATTGTACCCAACATTGTACCCAACATTATACCCAACATTGTACCCAACATTATACTATTTGCTGCTCGGCTATGTACTATTTCCCCGTGTCATGAGGATTTACCTGGAGTTTACCTGGAGAGGGTTTCGGGGGTCAACGCCCCCGCGGCTCGGTCTGAGACCAGGCCTCATGGTAGATCAGGGTCTGATCAACCAGGCTGTTACTGCTGGTCGCACGCAAACTGACGTACGAACCACATCCTGTTCTTTTATCCGTTTGCTTGTTAAATATTAAAAGGCAAAAAAATATTAATGCTAAACGATAAATAATAAGCGTAATAACACCGAATAGCAATTCTCTCTTGCCTAGTACTCAGCAAGCATAAAATCACGAGGGAATTTCTCCTCCAATACCTCACCAAAGGTGAGACAAGGAATGTAATATTCTTTATTCTGAGTAGTTGTGGTAGTGGAGTGATGGTGGTGGTAGACATGGTGTAAGTGGAAGTAATGATGGTAGTAATGGTGGTAGCAACGAGAGCAATTATCAAGGCGGTGCCGAACGCACTTCCGTCCGATAGCCAGGAAGTGCCACCACCCTTCACGCCTGCCCCCCCCCCCCCCCTCTCTCTCTCTCTCTCTCTCTCTCTCTCTCTCTCTCTCTCTCTCTCTCTCTCTCTCTCTCTTAATAACTCGGTGATGAGAGAGAGGGAGAGAAACTATATTAACTGGTTCTAACACTATAAAACTTCCTGGGAGAAGTTTGCAGGTGTCAAGTCAGTGTAAAGACACACCACTTCACAAGGATAACTGAAACAAGAAGAACCAGAAGTTGTTTGTTGAAAAGTAAACCACAAGTATTATTATTATTATTATTATTATTATTATTATTATTTTTGTTGTTACCTGGAAGGTATTCCAGGGATCAAGGCCCCCGCGGCCCGGTTCATGACCAGGCCTTCTGGTGGGTCAGGGCCTGATCAACCAGGCTGTTACTGCTGGCCGCACATAGTCCAACGTACGCACCACAGCCCGGCTGATCCGGCAGACTTTAGGTATCTGTCCAGCTCCCTCATGAAGACAAGCAGGGGTCTATTGGTAATTCCCCTTTTGGCTGGTGGGAGGCTGTTGAGCAGTCTTGGGCCCCAGACACTTATTGTTTTCTCTTAGTGTACTAATGGCGCCCCTACTTTTCACTGGGGGTATGTTGCATCCCCTGCCAAGTCTTTTGCTTTCGTAAGGAGTGATTTTTGTGTGCAGATTAGGGACCAGTCCCTCCAGGATTTTCCAAGTGTATATTATAATGTATCTCTTTCCCCTGCACTCCAGTAAGTACAAGTCAAGTGCTTCCAAGCGTTCCCAGTAGTTAAGGTGTTTGATGAAACTTACATGTGCAGTATATGAACTTATATAGTAGTATAATATAATAGCAGTAGTATAATATAATAGCAGTAGTATAATATAATAGCAGTAGTATAATATAGCAGTAGTAGTAGTATAATGCAGCAGCAGAAGTAGTATAATATAGTAGTAGTATAATATAGCAGTAGTAGTAGTATAATATAGTAGTAGTAGTAGTATAATGCAGCAGTAGTAGTAGTATAATATAGCAGTAGCAGTAGTATAATATAGTAGTAGTATAGAGCCTGGGAAATGAGAGGCAATCAGTTTCGACTCCAGGAAGAAGGTAGCTCCACTGCCCAAAATCAAGAGTGTTCCCACCGACCCACCGACCTTCAGGGATGGATTCAATATCTGGCTAGACGGGTGATCACTCCAGCTATTCCTTGGACCTCCTGAGAAAGTGGAGACACCGGTCAATCTAGTGGATGTGTCAAACTCAGTCATCAAGCTACAGGGTGTCCCGTAAGTCTGGAACCATAGTGCAAAGTAAGGCTTATGGTGTTTTTGAGTAAGGAAGAACGCAGCCAGATAATTCTACTCTAAGGAAATCGTAGTCAGAGACAGGTCGCTGAGGAATTTGGTAGCAGATTGCATCTAAACCGTAATTTTTTGACGTAATACTCAACGTCAATTTCTTAGAGTTTTCAGTTTTTCAAATCTTATTTTTTTTAAGTTAATTCAGATTTGGAAATTTAGGTTGGAATAGACTTGTTAAGCTTGGCCACGCAAGGCTAGGCCAGGTTTTAGGATAGGCTAGTTTAGGTTTTTAAGCTAGGGTAGGTTAGGCTAGGGTAATTTATGTGGATTGGGTTAAATTAGGTTAGGTTAAGCTGGACTAAATTAATTGGATTGGGTTAAACCAGGTAAAGTTATTTTACGTTACGTAAACCTATAAACTCATTTAAAGTAACAAAAAATAATAAAAACAACCGCATTACGTCAGGAAACGAAAAAAAAAAAAAACAGGCAACGTTCAAGTGTGAAGGTTTGTGGTGGTGCTAGAATAAGCTGTCAGAGCAGCAAAGTGCGAGATGTTATCAAAGCTTTATGAAGCTTTAAACCTTTAAGGATCATTAAGCACAAGGAGGCTCCATCTTTTGTCTGAAAATCATGGGCAATGTCTGACCAGCAAGGCTCTTGGTAATGTCTCCATTCTCTCCATAGAGTGAAGACATTCTCTAGTGCCAAAATACTGTCAAAATGTAATAATCGTACATTTTTGCTGCTTATTTTCGGCCACCTCGTTGGCAGCCTTAGGTTAGGTTAGGTCAGGTTAGGTTAGGTTAGGTTAGGTTAGATTAGGTTAGATTAGGTTAGGTTAGGTTAGATTAGGTTAGATTAGGTTAGGTTAGGTTAGGTTAGGTTAGATTAGGTAAGGTTTGTCAGGAAATAGGACTGGTGTTTCCACATTTATCACGAACGTATTTAATAATATAATTATTTGTTAAGTATGTAACCTAATTTCGCCTAATATAACCACAATTAATCTAACCAAAATTAGCCTAATCTAGCCAACTTTAAATAACCTAACTTTAAATAAAGTAAAGCCAAGTAAATATAATTAGTAATTTTACAAAGGGATGACATTAGGAACCTCTTACGAATTACAGATGAATATCTGGAAAATTTGTATATCCACATACTAAATAGTAGTGACAGTAAGGCTGATAGTAGTAGTAGAACAATCGAAACTGAGCGCTAAACCCAAAAGGGTCATACAGCGCTGCAAGTATTTAGTAGTAGTAGTAATTGTGTTGATGTTATTGCTGTAATACCTGCTGTGTTAACAACCATTCCTATATAAAGCTGGCAAAACGAAGTGAATATGTGCCTTAAGTTTCAAAAACAATCGTATTGATGGTGTAACCTTCCCTGGGTGAGCAAGCAGGTTGTTGTTTCTTTCACCCGGCAAGTATCACTCTCACGTCCTGCTTGACCACACCCTTGAGGAAACCTGTTCTACTTGCCTATTGGTGCACCCGCTGTTTCTTGTATTTGCTAGTGTCATGTTAAACACTAGATGTATTTTGGTTGTAGGACGATCTTCAGGTTACATAACTACAGACCCCTGTACTGCAAGGCACACTAAAGCCATAGTGCAAAGTGCGGAATAAATTTGTAATACACAGTTAAATATTATTATTGAAGGATTTTAAGTTTAAGGGAAGAGAGACTCACAAGCTATCACATGGAAACTAAATGCTTAAGTCTGACCAGGTGTATGCCTCAGCTATTGCACTGTCCCCAGCAATTTCAAGTTTATTAACTAGGTTAGAAAATTAAAAAAATTGCATCTACAAATCCTAATATCCCCAAAAGTTCCATCCATTTCTTAACATAAATAATCCATTAAAGACTGAAGCCATTCAGAAGAAGCATATTCCAAATATTTAATGGAAAATACTGCTGTACCATTACGAAAATAAAACTGGCAAAATAGCACCTACACACTCCACTGAGAATGACAACATTCTTTGAAGTAGGACACAAGAGTGGTTGTTCTTGAAGCCGCACACAAGAGGTTTTCTAAGGTAATCACATGGAAGCCAACATTGGTAATGGCCCTTATAAAACTGAGCAGAGGGAACCTGCACATGCCAGCTGTTCCATGAGATTTTTCCTAGTTAAAGTTCACCATGACTGAGAATTTGAAGCTAATTGGATAAGGGTTTCAGACAATGTTGTCTTGGCCTGTTATCAGATCTACAGTACGAGCTTTTTACCGTTGAGGTATTGCCATCCTCCTTTACCATAATAGAACCCACAACAGCCGACTAACACCCAGGTGCCTATTTACAACATGAGCCTTAATAACTGATATCGACAAATGGGCAGTAGGAGACGACTATTCAGATTAGTAACCCCTGAAAGGTGATAACCCAAGAAAGACAAGCGGTGTGACTCGCAACAGTCGATTAACATCCAGGTACGTATTTGCTAAGTGATAATGGGAACAAGGCGCACTGAATGAGCGGTATGTGTAAGGAATGGGAGGTAGGCGAAAGGAGACTTAGCCATACGTCTCACCTCACCTAGGAAAATGAATCCGGGTCCTTTTGGTAGTGAGCCGAGTGCTCTACCACGACGCGCTGTATAACCCCTGTGGTTTAGCGCTTCTATTTGATTATAATAATAATAATAATCTACCACGACGCTACGAGCGTGTTGCAGAGTAAGCTTTCATAGGGACAACATTGTACTCTGTTTCACTCTTGATAAAACTCTAACAGAACGAAACATTGAACCATTAAAAGGGTATTCTGCCACTTATGTCTTTTCTTCTAGCTACGAGTCAAAAAGCCTACTTCCAGAAAAAACAAAATCGCTGAAACCGTGAAGAAAAGAAACAGAGGGAAGAGACAGAGGTCTGATGGATCGATACTTGGCGCTGGGGAGAGTATTTGTGGTGGTGACTGTTGCTGGGGCGGTGGTGGCTGTTGTTAATTAAACAAAACTGCATACATGAGCAGAGCGTTTGCTACCATTGGCTATATGATAGTTACATAGTGGGAACGAAAGTTAGGTATCAGTGTCATATCCCATCACAGTATGAGATTCATACCTGATGCTGAAATTTGTTAGCCTGAGCTGGGGGCTGCAGTAGGTCGGTGATAATATTGTCAAGTATTCCACTATGGGTTCAGTAGTCCCGTGGCCTGATGACTAAACTCTCGCTTCAAACGGCAAGTGTCTGGGTTCGATTCCCAGCAAGGGTGGAAACATTGGGCGTGTTTCTTTACACCGTATGTCCATGTTTCCCATCAGTAAAATGGGAATAAAATAAAAAAAAAAAAAAAAAAAAGTAAAATGGGTACCTGGGTGTTTATCGACTGGTGTGGGTCGCATGTCGCATCCTGGGACAAAACTGACCTAATTTGCCCGAAATATTCTGTATAACAAGCGGCTTTCTATAATAGTAATATATTATTGAAGTCAGCTAGGCCTGTATACCTTGTACATGTACTTGTAGAAGCTTCAAAGGTTTAGTCCGGCGAGGCAAGAGTTGCTGGGGTCGATTGTGGCTGTGGCTGCTGGGGTCCATGGTGGCTGTGGTTGTTGGGGGTCAATAAAGGCTGTGGCCGTAGTTGCTGGGCTCGATGGTGGCTGTGGCTTTGGTTGCTGGGGTCCATGCTGGCTGTGGCCTTGGTTGCTGGGGTCGATGCTGGCTGTGGCCTTGGATGTTGGGGGTCGATGGTGGCTGTGGCCATGGTTGCTGGGGTCGATGGTGGCTGTGGCCTTGGTTGCTGGGGTCGATGGTGGCTGGTCGATGGGGTGAGTAAAGAAGTGGTTCATTCCGGTCACAACCGGCGTTACCTCACCTCCGCAATTATTTTTCTAGTTCATATAGATCCGCGCTGTTTGTTAGCTTTATTGCTAACACCCCTGCACCCTCTGCACCCTCTTGCCTTCTCTTCAGATTTCTGCCAGGCGTCAGGCCGTCGAATCCCGCCATGACAGTGAATTGTTAAAATCGTCTATTTAGCATGCTAACAAATGTTTTAAAAGAGACAAAAACTATATTTGCTACTGCCTGCTGGTGGGGTCAAATGGTCTCCCGAAAAACCCACGAATCGTAGATTGTGGCTGTCACTAATCTCTCGAGGTAAAAGGATTTCCTGGTTAGCATGTTATTTATGACCTATGGTGCGGTTGGCAGAAGAACGGACTTTTTCTCATGGGCGTCAAACAGTGGGTCGAACCTAGCACGCCTCTAATCTGTTACATTAGTTTATTACGAAATTATCAGGACGCAGGGCTACGCACACGCGCGCACACACAATTTTATCTGTAGGTTACCTGTAATCGCTTTTGGGAGTCACCGCCCCTGCTTCCCGGTCCCAAACCAAGCCTCCTGGTGTTGAGGGCCTGATCGATCAGACTGTTGGTACCCACCGCCCGCAATCCAACGAATGTACCACAGTCCTGTTGATCAGGAACTGACTTGAGGAACTTTCCGGTTCCCTGTTGAAGATAGCTACGGGTTTGTTGGTAATTCATATTATGCACGGTGGGAGGACGTTCAAGAACCGTGGTCCCCTTACACTTACTGAATTCTCTCTTACCAGGCTCATCGTGCATTGCTTTTCACTGAGGGTATTTTGCGCCATCTGTGAATCCTCGTGCTTTTGTAAGAGACGACTATCACTCACATGATGGTTACAGGGTAACTGCCACCCTAAAGATTGTTATGGGGTGACTTATGCAAAGGATGGGTATAGGGTGACTATCTCCCACAGAATAGGTATGGAAGGCATAAGAAAGTTATCATACTAAGTACATCAAGGCTTTCAGCGGTGAAGGTGGATCAGTCGAGACGATGTCTGACTCACTCCTTGGGGAACTGGGGAAGGTACCAGTCAAACACACCTTTGCAGCCATTGTACTGCCTCACATGCATACACCAGGAGGCTCCCTGATTATTATTATATTCAAGAGGAAGTAGAGGCTCCAGGGTAGGTCAAAAGCACGAATGTGTGGACCACACCATGTTATATAATGCTAATGTGAAAACAAACTTATTTCTTACCAATTTAAAATAGGGTAAGAGCTTAAATTGAGACTAGAGATGAGGTTATAAACTAATAATAATATTTTGTTAGGGACAAGTGAATACAATTTTGCAGTATCTAAGTGGCTAGGCCTTAAACACCGATTATACAATGAAGTGATGGAATCCCCCATCATTTCAAGGCCGGTTATGATATAAATCAACTTAACATGAGAGCTAAAAGTACCTAATGAATGATGATGCCGAAAAGAATAAAACTTGTTCATTTCTTTGGCACATGCATGTACAGAGCAGAATCCATAATGCAACGTTGATTAAATTCATATTCTCTATTTATAAAACACAGTTCAAATATAATTATTTAAAAAGCCCACAGTATGCACAGAGTTTTTGGCCCGATTTTTCACCCGGAAGTTTAGCTATCACCCAGGTACCTACTTACTGCTTGGTGAATAGGGACAACAGGAGTAATGAAACATTCCCAATGTTGCCACCCATGCCGGGGATTGAAACACTGGTCACAGACCGGGGCGCGGGGGCGTTGACCCAAGGAACCCTCTCCAGGTATACTGACACTCAGCATGTAAACTGAGTGCGTTCCCAACAAAGCAAACTAAAGGGGATGAAAACTCTAGCTCAAGTTCCCAGTGCTTCGTCAGGAGCTATGCAATGATGCAGTATGTAGATGGGATGGAAATTCTCGGAGGTAAGTAGAGTGTGTGGTCTATGCCATGTTCCTCTCAGAAGACTGAGGGGTGACCCTCGGAAATGACTACAGGTAACCTACAGGTATATGTAATGTGTAAAACCTTTACATATTGAACCCTAAATAAAGAAATACACAAATCGTGATATAAGAAATAACATAAGTGCAAGATTATATATACTGAGAAGTTTGCTTTAAGTCCTATTATAGGGAGTGTCCCCTAAAGTATTCTTGATTGGTGGTGAGCAGGTTATTTACAGCCTTAATGACTCTGGTGATGGGTGCTTGTTCTCAATTAGTAGCGGCCTAAGCTCATACATGACGAATCTTGTTCAATCTCCGGAAAAGTGGAAGCTGCTCACCTAGCAGTAAGTAGGTACCTAGGCGTTACCCGACTGGTGTGGGTCGCATTCTGGGGAAGAGGATTAAGTACCCCCAACTGGGGGTACTCACACACTAAGTGTCCGTTGTTTAATCCCCAGCATGTGTGGAAACGTTGTGCATGTCTCCCTACACCTGCTGTCCCTGTTCACCTAGCAGCAAGTAGGTACCTGGGTGTTAGTCGACTGGTGTCTACCTGGAGAGCATTCCGGGGATCGACGTCCCCGAGGCCCGGTCTATGAGCAGGCCTCCCGGTGGATCAGGGTCTGATCAACGAGGCTGTTACTGCTGGCTGCACGTAGTCCAACGTACGAACCACAGCCCGGCTGATCTGGCACTGGCTTTAGGTATCTGTCCAGTTCCCTCTTGAAGGCAACCAGAGGTCTACTGGTAATGCCCCTTATGGCTGGTGGAAGGCTGTTGAACAGTCTTGGGCCCCGGACACTTATTGTGTTTTCTCTTAGTGTACCAGTGGCGCCCCTACTTTTCACTGGGGGTACGTTGCATCCTGGGGGACAAGATTGGAGGACCCCAATGGAAATAAGACAGACAGTCCTCGATGACGCACTGACTTTCTTGGGTTATCCTGAGTGGCTAACCTCCCAGGTTAAAAGTCTGAACAAGTCATATTTTATCTTCTATCTGGATTAATAATACGAACAAAATATTCTAACCAACTAATTAACCATGGAGCATAAAAAAGCATAAACTGGTATTATTATTATATTCATGGAAAGCGTTAAACTCGCAGGGGTCATACAGCGCGTGGGAAATAGGAAGCAATTTGATTTAATCCAAGGAGGAGATGGGCAGTTCAAATTGCTGCCAAAACTAAGTTTCCGATATTTTCATTTTTTATGATGAATGGCTAACTTCAAAAGAAAACGTATTTTTCTCAATTTGATCGTATACTTAGTTAGGTTTAAGGCCCTGCACTGTGGGAATTTTTTCCTGTACACTAATATTACAATAAAATTAATTTATAAAATGGTAAACTTTTAGTAGTGTATACACACTGAGAGACACATCTCATGGTGTATATACACCGACTCTGTGGACTCAACAAACTGAATGAATGATCTATTAGGTAGACGACTTTATTCGAATTACACGGATTAGCCTAGCAGGGCTAGTAACCCAAGAATGCCAAGCAGGGTGACTTATTCCCACTGGGGGTCAATTCTGGGTCCTTTCCCCAGGCTGCGACCCACAACAGTCGACTAACACCAAAGTACCTAGCTACTGTGAGGCAACAAGATCAGCAGGTGTTAGGAGACTTTGCATACTTCTTGCCTCTCCTAGGGTTTGACCTCAGGGTCCTCTATGAAGTTGATATATGTGTAATTAGGATTACATCAGTATCCACGTTTGACATATGACTAATTTAAATTACTACGTCTTATACATGCTTAGTATAATGGTGACAAGTGATGTAATTTTTTCTAAGAAAACCAAATAAGAATAATTGTTTTCTCTGTAACTATGTCCCTACAGTGTAGAGCTGAGAGAGAGAGAGAGATCGCAGGTCACATTTGCTTCTAAAAACCTACATACTACTTAATTTTAGTCCTAATATATATATATATATATATATATATATTTTTTTTTTTTTTAACAAGTCGGCCGTCTCCCACCGAGGCAGGGTGACCCAAAAAGAAAGAAAATCCCCAAAAAGAAAAAACTTTCATCATCATTCAACACTTTCACCACACTCATACATAATCACTGTCTTTGCAGAGGAGCTCAGATACGACAGCTGAGAAAAGTCCCTCCCAGCTGTCACTATCTCAGACCCCTCCTTTAAAGTGCAGGCATTGTACTTCCCATTTCCAGGACTCAAGTCCAACTAAATCAATTAACTGGTTTCCCTGAATCCCTTCACACAATGTTACCCTGCTCACACTCCAACAGATCGTCATGTCCCAAAACCATTCGTCTCCATTCACTCCTATCTAACACGCTCACACATGCTTGCTGGAAGTCCAAGCCCTCGCCCACAAAACCTCCTTTACCCCTTCCCTCCAACCTTTTCTAGGACGACCCCTACCCCGCCTTCCTTCCCCTACAGATTTATACGCTCTCCAAGTCATTCTACTTTGATCCATTCTCTCTAAATGACCAAACCACCTCAACAACCCCTCTTCAGCCCTCTGACAAATACTTTTAGTAACTCCACACCTTCTCCTAATTTCCACATTCCGAATTTTCTGCATAATATTTACACCACACATTGCCCTTAGACAGGACATCTCCACTGCCTCCAGCCTCCTCCTCGCTGCAGCATTTGCAACCCATGCTTCACACCCATATAAGAGTGTTGGTACCACTATACTTTCGTACATTCCTTCTTTGCCTCCATGGATAACGTTTTTGTCTCCACAGATACCTCAATGCACCACTCACCTTTTTTCCCTCATCAATTCTATGGTTAACCTCATCCTTCATAAACCCATCCGCTGACACATCAACTCCCAAATATCTGAAAACATTTACTTCTTCCATAATCCCTCGCTCCAATGTGATATCCAATTTTTCTTTATTTAAATCGTTTGATACCCTCATCACCTTACTCTTATCTATGTTCACTTTTAACTTTCTACCTTTACACACTCTCCCAAACTCGTCCACTAACCTTTGCAACTTTTCTTTAGAATCTCCCATAAGCACAGTATCATCAGCAAAAGTAACTGTGTCAACTCCCATTTTGCATTTAATTCTCCATAATTTAATCCCACCCCTCTCCCCAACACCCTAGCATTTACTTCTTTTACAACCCCATCTATAAATATATTAAACAACCAAGGTGACATTACACAACCCTGTCTAAGACCTACTTTTACCGGGAAGTAATCTCCCTCTCTCCTACACACCCTAACCTGAGCCTCACTATCCTCATAAAAACTCTTTACAGCCTTCAGTAACTTACTACCTATTCCATACACTTGCAACATTTGCCACATTGCTCCCC
>WNWK01042508.1:0-15951 GCA_009830355.1 Cherax destructor | reverse complement strand
GATTTATGTCATTTCCTGCCAGCTTTTTCCCTTCCTGGCACTAAAAACCTCTATCTCTGGAGTGTCTATGGCTACCCAGGTTTTCCCATGGTCTGTATGTTCTGTGTCATTTTGGGTGGTGTGCCTGGCAATATAAGTTATAGCACTGTCTTTCCTGAACTGATGAGTGGCACATTTCAGGGTGGAAAAGCTTACAGGAAGGGAGGTTGCATTTTCCTGTTGACATATGGGCATGACATTTTCTGGGGTGGTCAAAGCTGCATGTCCCATCTGTTTTCCCAGATATTCCATGCCTGCAGATACCAAGTGCATAATATGTGCATAGGCCTGGTTTCTGTTTGCCTTGTTTTTTTGTGACTGTGTTCCCTATTGTATTCCCTACTGGTGCGTGTTTTCCTGTCTCATTTCTATCTTCAGCACTAGTGCTAACAATGGAACCTTCATCAGTTGTTTTTGGTAATTTATCTTCAGTATTTCCTGGGGCATCTCCTTGTTTACTATCTACAGTGATATTACTAGTTTGTAACATTTGTTTTTGTATGTCTGACTACACCTGTTTCCCCACTAGAGCTGTTCTCCTTCAGGCCACCATCATTTATTTCTCCATTCTTACAGTTACTGTCTACCAGGACAGCATTTGTACCATGGGTGATAGCCCCTGGTACAAATTCTTACAGTTACTGTCTACCAGGGCAACATCTGTACCAGGGGCGATAGCACCATCTGGCCCAGATTTTTTACTTTCCCAACTGTTATAGAATGCTGTCATGTTTTTTATGAAGGCCGATTTGACGTTGTCATCTTTTAATATCAATGTGATTTTATTCCACAGTTCGGTCTCATTTGGGCATACCCAGAAACACTTCCCTGGTTTAATATCTTGTGTAGTTGATTCCTGAATGCCTGCACATACTAAAAACAACAGACATAGCCCGCTCCACAAAGGGGCAGTAAGCAATAGCAAAGAACTACAGACCAATTGCGCTAACGTCCCATATCATAAAAATCTTTGAAAGGGTTCTAAGAAGCAAGATCGCCACCCATCTTGATACCCATCAATTGCACAACCCAGGACAGCATGGTTTAGAGCAGGCCGCTCCTGTCTGTCCCAACTACTGAACCACTACGACAAGGTCCTGGATGCTCTAGAAGATAAACAGAATGCAGATGTTATATACACAGATTTTGCAAAAGCCTTTGACAAGTGTGACCATGGTGTAATAGCACACAAAATGCGTGATAAAGGAATAACAGGAAAAGTTGGTAGATGGATCTATAATTTCCTAACACGTAGAACACAAAGAGTAGTAGTCAACAGAGTAAAGTCTGAGGCAGCTACTGTGAAAAGCTCTGTTCCACAAGGCACAGTACTTGCTCCCATCCTATTCCTCATCCTCATATCAGACATTGACAGGGGTATAAGCCACAGTGCTGTGTCTTCCTTTGCAGATGACACCCGAATCTGTATGACAGTGTCCACCGTTGAAGACACTGCAAGACTCCAAGCAGACATAAACCAAATCTTTAAATGGGCTGCAGAAAACAATATGAAGTTCAATGATGAGAAATTTCAATTACTCAGATACGGAAAACGTGAAGAAATTAAAATCTCATCGGAGTACAAAACTAATTCCAACCACACAATAGAGCGAAAAACTAATGTCAAAGACCTGGGAGTGATCATGTCAGAGGATCTCACCTTCAAGGACCATAACAATGTAGCAATTGCATCTGCTCGAAAAATGACAGGATGGATAATGAGAACCTTCAAAACCAGGGATGCCAAGCCCATGTTGACACTTTACAGATCGCTTGTTCTATCTAGGCTGGAATATTGTGCACACTAACTGCACCTTTCAAGGCGGGTGAAATTGCTGACCTTGAAAATGTGCAGAGAACCTTCACGGCACGCATAAGTGCGATAAACCACCTCAACTACTGGGAACGCTTGAAGTTCTAAACCTGTACTCTCTAGAACGCAGGCGGGAGAGATACATTATTATATACACATGGAAAATTCTCGAGGGCTTAGTACCAAACTTGCACACAAAAATCACTCCGTACGAAAGCACAAGACTCGGCAGGCGATGTAACATCCCCCCAATGAAGAGCAGGGGTGCCACTAGCACGTTGAGGGACAACACAATAAGTGTGAGGGGCCCAAGATTGTTCAACTGCCTCCCAGCATACATCAGGGGGATTACCAACAAGCCCCTGGCTGTCTTCAAGCAGGCACTGGACAGGCACCTAAAGTCGGTACCGGATCAGCCGGGCTGTGGTTCGTACGTTGGACTGCGTGCGGCCAGCAGTAACAGCCTGGTTGATCAGGCTCTGGTCCAACAGGAGGCCTGGTCACAGACCGGGCCGCGGGGGCGTTGACCCCTGGAATTCTCTCCAGGTAGACTCCAGGTAGGTAGACAAGGGGCGTGGCTCCATTTATCACAGAAGTGTTATGTAATCCATCCAGTGGAACATTTGTTTGTTTGGTTGCAGACTACACAGGTTTTCATGATGGATTTTATTGGTTGTTTTTCTGTATATTCTACTAATAACTTCCCTGAAGTGGAGATCCATCTATTTGTATCGTATCTATTTTATTTGTATGTGTATGTGTTTGGGACAATCTTACCACTTTAAGTTATTGTTTGGTTGTTTGATAAGGCCACCTAAAACCCCGTCCGCTTATTGAATCCGGTCCAGGATACCTTATTTTCTTTTTCAACGAATCTGTTTGGGTGTTAGGGGCGCCTAGAACTTCCAGCTTTGAATCCGGTCATTGGTTTCCTTATTTCTTGGACGGATCCGACGAAATCCAGTCACTATATCACTTATTTTAATGAATCCTGCAGGGATTATTTGGCCTACGGTTCCGGGTTCGAGTCCCGGCGGGTGGAAACATTTCGATGTGTTTCCTTACACCTGTTGTCATGTTCACCTAGCAGAAATAGGTACCTGGGTTGTTAGTCGACTGGTGTGGGTCGCATCCTGGGGGACAAGGTTAAAGACACCAATGGAAATAAGACGACAGTCCTCGATGACGCACCGACTTTCTTGGGTTATCCTGGATGGCTAACCTTCCAGGGTTAAAAATCCGAAGAAATCTTATCTTATCTTATCTTACACGAGACAGACCACTGGAAAATGATTTAAATGAGTAATAATGATGAGTTTGATACAAAAAGTATAACTTGAGTGTTGGAGAAAACCGGTGCTTCTGGCAACTCCTACTATGACGAACGGCCGTACGTCTGGAACCCTGTTTTACCTCTGGCACCCTGTTTTACCTCTGGCACCCTGTTTTACCTCTGGCACCCTGTTTTACCTCAGGCATACTGTTTTACCTCTGGCACCCTGTTTTACAACCTGGAGTTTTGGGCACTTATAGATCACTGTACTGTATTTAGCTTTTCTAGATTTTTTCTACCTCCACCACAACGATGCTGTTTTTCACTATGGTTGACTGGATGATATACGGTCTTATGTTGTTGAATTCGTTCACTGACAACTCACAACTCGACAGTGTTTATCGTATTTTTTCAAGCTGGACACTTTACATATTTCCTCAAGATTGTGCACCTATTCGTATTTCAACAGAAATTCTTTTATACCAATGGAATCACTAGATTTAGGTCAGGTACACTAGCAGGTTCAGAGGATTATCAATACAGCTGACCTGCATGGTGGGGGCCCGGCAACTGCTGGCAACTGATTACAAACACGAAACTCTTTAGTCCTAACACTTAAGCCTTAGTTTTCACTTTAGCATTTATTATCTTATCTGTATACTACGGTACCACTGTGATATTCACTATAACATATCTAGACCCTATTTTCAGGGAGACTTTCCTTCCTCTGACAAAAATTTGTTCTGTTTTGTTATTTCACACGGCACTTAAGCCTATAATTCCCCTTTGGGAGTATAGCTCTGCTATGTTATTGCACACTAATTCCCTTTTTTTTTGACTCAGTGTAAACTGTTTTCTGCCTGATCAGTTCCGAGCACTGGAGTGATGTACCTTATAAGATCACTGGCACAGTTTTAAAGTTTTAGCACTCATGTAGAAATTTGTCTTTGGCCTGCCTCCTTGTAAGCTGCTCCCTGGCAAGCACTGTTGACACCAACACTCTGAGATGCTCCTCTCAGACTCACAAGTGGCTTATGGAACAGATTTCCAAATAACTGCAGCTGCAAGAATTCCCCACCTACATTCACGACTAAAAAGGGGGTAACTTACTTGATGGAGAAGAATCTGTCACTTTGTCTTCCAATCTCCCTAAGCCTTAACCCCCTCCAAACACCACGTGTAGGGAAGGACCTTATTCTGCAAGAATTCAAGTGGTATTAGTGTCCCGCCTGCATCTCAGAGTTCCCTGGTTTCAAAGGATATTCACTAGCTATATATATGCAGTAAGTGACACTAGCTTCTAGACTAATACTTAAGGGGGATTGCCCACAATTATTACCTTATATTGGGCGTTCACCCGCTTATAACCCACAGCTCAAATAACCCCACCTTCCTCAGAATATCGCCGGCCAGGTATTGTCTTACTGTGGGGACTTGGGCCAGAGATGAATATCCACAGTCCATCGGGAAGCCTCTGTGATTTTTTGTTCCCAGGCAAGTATATTGTAGACACATGGGGAACCGAGCTCTAGCTCTTAGTACCTTGTTGTCACCACAGTGTCCAGTCCAAGAAGAACGAACTAGCATCACTCCTGCCTAGTTCAAGTGTGGGGCTGCCAGTTCTCCTTAGCTAACATAACCTAATATTCGCCTATTGAAGGCCTAAACTTACCTATGTTAAGGTTCTAGGGCTACCTTATTAATATCTAAAGTTGCCTCAATAATCCTAATATTAGTCACTATATGTACAACCTACCTAGACCTTCCTAGGAGAGTAAATCTATGAATTAATATGTGCAATTTCACTACCTTCGCCAACTCGTCAGTGTGTGTTTGGGGTGGGTGTGTGGGTTCATAAAGTCTGAGGACCTATCCGTGGTATGTTTAAGGCTTCATACGGCTTATTTACCCTGACAGAACGTTTAGCAAAGAAATAAGTTTCCACATCCTCCCGCCAGCGAAGGTAGACGAAAAGTCTACATCAAGTTCACCTTCCGCAAGCCCTTACAGTGGGCACTGGACACGAGTGCCGTCCGATCACTCTCGTCGAGCAGACTCTGGTCTAACTCCGACTGTCCAGTTTCTGCCGTGTGGACCTCTGGGGGTGCAAACTTGTTGGTTCCAGTGGTCTTAACACCCTTCCCTTTAACTTTAATGTCTTTCACATGTCTAGTTTTGTCTGAGCAGCTTCGTACTTTCCCACCCAGTGGCCCATATGCCCTGGTAGCCTTTCTTCCCACTGATACGAGGTTCCCTGGGTTTAATGACAATCTATCTCCCTCCCCATAAAAGCATTTCGCCAAGGTGGCTGAGTGGTCGTCACTCCCTACTTGGTTCCGCTTACCTGGCGGTTCATCATGTACACTAATATTCATTAACACTACTCCCCCAGCTATCGTGGTGTCAGCTTCCCCCCTCTCTGGCGTTGCAGAGAATTCATGTGGAATCCTGCCACCGATGATATATCCTACTGGGGATCTGTATAAACCAATTCCTTCCTTAATAGTCCGTCGTGTAGACAGGAAGACATCTAGATAGTTGGCTCCCAGCAGGATACCTACATTTCTGACTGTCAGTGGTAATGCCCTGGTCTGCCAGCTTCACACCAAGGTCTTTTAATCACTTGGCTGCTGCAGCAAGACCTCTGGCCGTAATTACTGCAGGTAACGTCTTTACTACCAAGGCTGTAATATCTCTGCGATGTCCACCCAATTTAACAGTGACATCCACAACATTGTAAGACTTGGGTGGGCCCTGACTTATAACACCTCCCACTGTCGCACTAACTTTGTCGGTGGCCTTCAACTTTAACTTAGCCACCAACTTCTCTGTTATCATGGACACTTGTGCTCCCGAGTCAAAGAATAATCTGGTTGTTTCTGACCTGTTCCCGTTCACAACCCCTGCCATGACTGTAGTTAGGGCAGCACCTCTGTGATTCTCACTCAGATTAGAGACTTTGCCCACATTAATCACGCTGGCTACCACTTCAGGTTCGGACTCTCTTTCTATCTCTACCCGAGAAACGTCCCTACTAGCCTGGGGTTCCCTTAAATTATTGGGACATAGCGCAGTATGGTCCCTACCTTTCCGGCAGTTATAGCACTCCCAAAGATGTGACTGGCAATCTTCTGCCTCATGTCCCCCACAGCACCTTAAGCATAGCTGCAACTACTTTAGTCTCCGCTGCCTACTGCTCAGTGTTGTATACGGAGAGCAACTTGTGCTAGTGTGTTCGCCTTCGCAGAACACGCATATTCTGGTACGAGTGTCTCTGAGGGTCTGCTTAGAGGTCCTTGTCTTAGACACTTCTTTGCCATAGTACACTCCAACGTTAGCCTTATGAGCTTTAAATTGATCTCCCAAGTTTTCTGAGTAACTAACTGTTTGTTTATGTGATGATGGTGGTGACTCTTCTCTCTCACCTATGCTCAAATGAGAAACGAGATCTCCCAACCCTTCAATAATTTGCTGTATTGTAAACTGGTTTGTCCGGTACATTAAATGTAACTCATGCACTGTAGTGCTAGCCAATTTCCTCTGAATCGACTGACTGACCATCCATTCTGCGCTACCCCAATCATACAAATCTTTGAGACTATTTGTCAAGCTCATAACTTCGATTCGGAACTTCTCTAAGCTCTGACGGTCATGATGGCAAACCTCAAGATCGGCCAATCGATAAAATATAGCCACCTTTATTTCCTCTGTGTTGCCAAATGCATCCTTTAGTTGATCCTTGGCATGTTGATAATTAATATCAGTGGTTTGGTATGTTTGTATATGTGTGAGTGTGAGGGTGGTTCCTGTTTATTTAGGCCGCTAACGGTTAGTAGGCTGTGTGTGCGTGTGCTAGTTACCATTTTGTCCTAGGCACATGTCGATTAGACACTAGGCCTGTTGTATATGTGTGTGTGTGTGTGTTTAAGGAAACACTTCGAAATGTTTCCACCCCGCCGGGAATTGAACCCAGGCCATGTATGTATATGCATTTGTGTGTGTGTTTGAGTCACTTCGAATGTACACACTGTCTTTGTGTGCTTAGATTACTGTGTCAGTTCTAGAAACCTGTTTGTCCTGCTCCTACCCTTATTTAGCAGCTATGTTAGTGTAAGTTTGTTTACTGACAGTTTTGTCTGACCTAAGTGCCTGCGAGCGCACTCACTATTGTGTGTTGTCCTGCATGTGGTGACCCAAACTTTCCTACCAAGCTTTTCTTCCTTACTAAATGTAAAGTGCACTATGTATGATATTCAGCTCTCAAGAACAGTTTGTGACCCCAAGCTACCAGTGATGTGTGTATGTGCGTGTGTATGTGTGTAGTCGCCTAGTTTATCTCACCTAGTTGTGGTTGCAGGGGTCGAGTCACAGCTCCTGGCCGCTCATCTTCACTGATTGCTACTAGGTCACTCTTCCTGCTCCATGAGCATAATCATACCTCTTCTTAATGCTATGTATGGATCCTGCCTCCACTACATCACTTCGCAGACTATTCCACTTCCTGACAACTCTGAATGAAGAAATACTTTCTAACATTCCTGTGATTCATCTGATTCTTCAACTTCCAACTGTGACCCACTGTGGGACCGAACTGTGACACACTGTGGGACCGAACTGTGACCCAACTGCGTCCACCTTGTCGATTCCTCTCAGTATTTTATATGAAGATATCATATCCCCCCTATCTCTCCTGTCTTCCAGAGTCGTCAGGTCGATTTCCCTTAACCTCTCCTCATAGGACAAGCCCCTTGGCTCCAGGACTAGTTTTGTTGCAAACCTTTGCACTTCCTCTAATTTCCTTATGTGCTTGGCTAGGTGTGGGTTCCAAACTGGTGCTACATACTCCAATATAGGCCTAACGTACACGGTGTAAAGGGTCTTGAACGATTCCTTATTGAGATATCGGAATGCTATTATTAGGTTTGCTAGGCACCCATATGCTGCAGCAGTTAATTGGTTCATGTGCGCCTCAGGAGATGTATCCGGTGTTATACTCACCACAAGATCCTTTTCCTTGAGTGAGGTTTGTAGTCTCTGGCCCCCTAGACTGTACTCCATCTTCGGTCTTCTTTGCCTTGTCTCAATCTTCATGGCTTTGAACTTGGTGGGGTTGAACTTCAGGAGCCAGTTGCTGGACCTGGTCTGCAGCCTGTCCAGATCACTTTGTAATTCTGCCTGGTCCTCGTCGTATTAAATTCTTCTCATCAACTTCACATCATCTGTAAACAGAGACACTTCTGAGATTATTCCTTCCGTCATGTCGTTCACAAATACCAGAAACAGCACATGTCCTAGGACTGTGGAACCCTGCTCGTCACAGGCGCTCACTTTGACACCTCGCCACGTACCATGACTCTCTGTTGTCTTCCTGACAGGTATTCCCTGATACATTGCAGTGCCTTCACTGTTATCCCTGCCTGGTCCTCCAGCTTTTGCACTAATCTCTTGTGTGAAACTGTATGAAACCCCTTCTTACAGTCCAAGAAAATGCAATCTACCCACTCTCTCTCTCTCTCTCTCTCTCTCTCTCTCTCTCTCTCTCTCTCTCTCTCGTCTTACTGCCATCACCTTGTTACAGAACACCAGAGGGTTTGTGACTCAGGATTTCAAGTCCCTGAAACCGTGCTGGTTGTCGTTGATAAGTTCATGCCTTTCTAGGTGTTCCACCACTCTTCTCCAGATAATCTTCTCCATGACTGCGTACGATACATGTCAGTGACACTGGTCTGCAATGTAATGCTTCGTATCTGTCTCCTTTTTTAAAAATTGGGACTACGTCTACTGTCTTCCATACCTCAGGTAGTTGCCCTGTTTCGATAAACGTGTTGAAGTTTGTTGTTAGTGGTACACATAGCGCCTCTGCTCCCTCTCTCAGGACCCATGGAGAGATGTTATCCGGCCCCATCACCTTTGAGGTATCTAGCTCCCTAGATACGTCGCTGTGTGTGTGTGCACTTGTGTGTGTATGTGTGTACTCACCTATTTGTGGCTGCAGAGGACGAGACGTAGTTCCTGGCCCCGCCTACTAGGTCCTCTCTCTCCCTGCTCCATGAGCTTTATCATAACTCGTCATAAAACTACATATGGTTCCTCCCTCCACTACATCACTTACCACACTGTTCCACTTCCTGACAACTCTATGACTAAAGAAATTTTTTCTAACATCTCTTTGACTCATCTGAGTCTTCAAATTCCAATTGTGACACCTCTTTTCTTTGTCCCATCGTTGGAACATCCTGTCTCTGTCCACATTTTCAATTCCTCGCAGCATTTTCTATGTCGTTATAATGTCTCTCCTAACCCTCCTGTCCTCCAGTGTCGTCAGGCCGACTTCACTTAACCTTTCTTCATAGGACATTCCTCTTTGCTCTGGAACTAACCTTATTACAAAGCTTTGCACTTTCTTTAATTTCTTGACGTGCGTGACCATGTGTGGGTTCCAAACTGGTGCTGCATACTCCAGTATGGGCCTGACGTACACGATGTACAGAGTCTTGATCGATTCCTCACTGAGGAATCGGAACACTATTTTCAGGTTTGCCAGGCGCCCATATGCTGCAGCAGTTATCTGGTTGAGGTGCGCCTCAGATGTGCTCGGTATTATACTCACCCCAAGATCCTTTTCCTTGAGTGAGGTTTGCAGTCTTTGGCCACCTAGCCTATACTCTGTCTGCGGTCTTCTTTGCCCTTCCCCGATCTTCATGGATTTGCATCTGGACCAGTCTTCCAGCTTGTCCAGGTCTCTTTGTAGTCCTGCCTGATCCTCATCCGATTTAATTTTCATTAATTTCACATCATCTGCAAACAGGGACACTTCTGAGTCTTTCCCTTTTGTCATGCCATTCACATATACCAACAATAGCATTGGTCCTAGGACTGAACCTTGTGGAACCCCGCTCATCACAGGCGCCCACTCTGATATCTCGTCACATGCCATGACTCATTGTTGCCTCCCTGTCAGGTATTTTCTGATCCATTGCAGAGCCCTTCCTGTTATACGTGTCTGATCCTCTAGCTTCTGCACTAATCTCTTGTGAGGAACTGTGTCGAAGACCTTCTTGAAATCCAAGAAAATGCAATCCACCCACCCCTTTCTCTAGTGTTTTACTTTTGTTACCTTGTCATCAAACTCCTGTAGGTTTGTGACACAGGATTTGCCTTCCATGAATCCGTGCTGGTTGTCATTCATAAGCTTGTTCCGTTCTAGGTGCTCTACCACTTTCCTCCTGATTAGCTTCTCCATGACTTTGCATACAATACACGTCAGAGACACTGGTCTATAGTTTAGTGCCTCGTTTATGTCTCCTTTCTTAATAGTGGGGACTACATTTCCTGTATTCCATACCTTAGGTAGTTGCCCAGTTTCAATGGATGTGTTGAAAATTGTTGTTAGTGGAACACACAGCGTCTCTGCTCCCTCTCTAAGGACCCACGGATAAATGTTGTCCGGTTCCACTGCCTTTGAGGAATTAACGTCACTTAGCAGCTTCTTCACCTCCTCCTTGGTTGTGTGTATTTCATCCAACACTTGTTGGTATTTTCCTTGTTGGTGTATACCTCTGTTCTGACTTTTCAGTCCTTTCTGTCCCTATTGTAAATACTTCCTTAAACCTCATGTTGAGCTCCTCACTTACTTCTTGGTCGTTTCATGTGAACTCCCCACCTTCTTTCCTCAGCCTGATTACCTGGTCCTTGACTGTTGTCTTCCTCCTGATGTGGCTATACAACAGCTTCAGGTCAGACTTGACTTTTGATTCTATGTCATTTTCGTACTGTCGCTGGACATCCCTCCTTATCTGCGCATACTCGTTTCTGGCTAATCGACTAATCTCTTTTTTTTTCCTGCATTCTTTGTGTTTTGTGCTTTTTCCATTCTCTAGTGCACTTCGTTTTTGCCTCCCTACACCTTTGGGTAAACCAAGGGCTCATTGTGGTCTTCTCATTATTTCTGTTGCCCTTGGGAACAAACCTTTCTACTGAATCCTTGCATTTTGTTGTTATATAGTCCATTATTTTGTTTACTTTCCTACCTATTCTCTTTCACACTGAACCTCCTGCAGGAAGTTCCTCATTCCTGTGTAGTCCCCCCTTTTACAGTTTGACTTTTCCCATCCTATTCCTGTTACCCTCTCCACTTGTAACTACTATGTATTCAAAGCTCAGAACCACGTGATCTCTTGCTCCAAGGGGCCTTTCACATATGAAGTCCTCAATATCCAAGCTACTCAGGGTGAACACAAGGTACAGTCATGTTGGTTCATTCTCACCTCTTCTCTGGTAGTGTCCCAAACATGTTGATGCATGAGGTTTTCCAGTATCACATCCATCATCTTGGCTCTCCATGTTTCAAGACTTCCATGTGGCTTCAGGTTTTCCAAATCAATCACCTTGTGATTGAAATCGCCCATAACTAGTAACTTTGTTCTACCTGTGTGAGCTCTTCTGGGCACCTCAGCTAGTGTGTCTACCATTGCTCTGTTGCTCTCTTCATATTCTTCTCTTGGCCTCTTGCAGTTCTGTGGCAGGTTATACATCACTGCAATGACTACCTTATGTCCCTCAGACTGAACTGAACCTACTATGTAATTCCTTTGGATAATTTAGTCCATTCCTTCCATTTCCTCAAATCCCCATCGATTTTATATGAGCAATGCAACTCCTCCTCCCCCTCTATCTTTCCTCAGGATCTGATATCCTGGTGGGAAGATTGCGTCTGTTATTATTCTGGTGAGTTTCATTTCTATGACTGCTAGTATGTCATGCCACTCCTCACATTTATTTTTTATTCCATCCTCATTCATATACCAAACCTTTAACTTCTTTTCTTAAACTATGGTCTGGGGAGAACATTGGGGTTGGGGGAGCGGGAGACCTGGCGGGGAACTATGGGGGTTGCTGTGGGGGAGGAGTTTGTGATGAGGGTCGGGGCAGAGGGTACAGTGTGTAGGTTTTGGTTTAGATTGCATGGTTGCACTGGGGGTTGTCGTGGTTGAGGTCCTTCTGTGGGTGGTTCTAATTGAGGTAGTATTTGCTCCACGAGCTTTATTAAAACCGTGTATGGTTCCAGCCTCCTTTACTTCACTTTCCAGACTATTTTACTTCCTAAGAACTCTATGACTGAAGAAATACTTCCTAACATCTCTGTGACTCATCTGAGTCTTCAGATTCCAATTGTAACCCCTGGTTGATGTGTCCCATGACTGGAACATCCCCTCTGTCCACATTGTCGATTCCTCTCAGTATTTTATATACGTCGTTATCATGTCATCCTCTGTCCCTCCTGTAATCCAGTGTCGTCGGGTCCACTCTCATAACCTCTTCTCGTAGGATATGCCCTTAGCTCCGGGACTAGTCTCGTTACAAAGCTTTGCACTTTCTCCAGTTTCCTGACATGCTTGGCCAGGTGACGGTTCCAAACTGGTGCTGTATACACCAATTTGTGCCTGATGTACACAGTGTGCAGGGTCTGGAACGACTGCTTACTGATCTTAGGTTCGCCAAGCTCAGAATGTTTTCAGAAGAATCCATGAAACACTTCATAAGTCAACAGCAGAATTTACTAGAGTAACTAATTCTCGTGCTAAACCGACTAAAATTAAAGTAGGTTTGAGAGTAATGATTACTAACTTTAATAAAACTTCTGCAATGCCTAAACTAGACCAAAAGTTTGTTGGTCCATATCGAGTAGTCGAATATATCAATGGCAATAAGTATAAAGTTAGAGAAATCAGTACGGGTCAGTGTAAAGAATCGCATTTAGATCATATGAAGTTAGTATGTGACAAAGACGAAGTCCTGACAACCAGACTGTTGTGCCTGATCATGATAATCCGTCTGAGCCTGTTCCTTCAACTTCTAGTAGTGAGCCAGAGAATCAACCTGAATGTCATTACTCCTTGTGTACATGACAAGTATTGAGAAATTCTCAAGTTTCTTGTGTAAATACCATATAGAAGCTCATCAACCTAGGTATGAGTTGACAATTGCAAAAGATTTCGATCCACCCAGAGATAATAACCATTCTGCATATGTAAATCTTACCCTAGCAGAATGGGGTTAAATGTAAATAGACTGTATAATTAAATGATTGAGTTAAGAGAAAATGTCGACAGTGTGTTTTGTTATCAGATGTTCAATATCCAGAAATTTTTTTTTGTTTTGTGTTCACGTTCCCTCCGAGTTCTGAGATTTAGCAGTATGACCCGTACGCGTCGAATCTATTTCTGTTAAAATATCTTTTGTAAATATATTTATTCCTCCTCAGAATCCGTAGAGTGCATGAATACAGATCGATCAATCAATTTTGTCAGCTGAAATTGTACAATTACTTTAAGAACAATTACCTTAAGAAGTGTGATAGTAAGATCAGTTATTACTATCTATTCAGTCGATTCAATCCTGTTATAATTTTCTTGATTAATTCTAAGTTATAATGTGTTTGCTATTGTATAGATTCACCCCAGTGCCACCTGTCTGTTCAGCCTATAGTATGCCAAGATGTCATACATAACATGGCCGAGCTGTCATGTCAGTAATATGTATATACTTGTGTAATGAATTATAAGTAATCCTAGCTGTTATATGTCTGGTCCCTGTATTACATGTGACGTCAGAGGCTTGTGCATGTGTGCGCTCAGAGACAGGCCTCCTCCTCACTCCAGCCTTAGACCTCGACGAGTACAGAAGTGGCACTGGTATCTCTCCTCACAGACCGTTAATATACCAGTTACCAACCATCCTAGCATTTCCATTGACTACCTTTATCTCCTCGAACCCATCACGATACGTATGCTGCAGCAGTTATTTGGTTGATATGCGCCTCAGGAGATGTGCCTGGTGTTATACTCACCCCAAGATCTTTTCCTTGATTGAGGTTTGTAATCTCTGGCCCCCCTAGACTGTACTCTGTCTGCAGTCTTCTTTGCCCTTCCCCAATCCTCATGACTTTGCACTTGGTGGGGTTGAACTCCAGGAGCCAATTGCTGGACCAGGCTTGCAGCCTGTCCAGATCTCTTTGTAGTTCTGCCTAGTCCTCGTCCGATTGAATTCTTCTCATCAGCTTCACATCATCTGCAAACAGCGACACTTCGGAGTCTATTCCTTCCGTCATGATATTCAAAAATACCAGAAACAGCACCGGTCCTAGGCTGACTCCTGTGGAACCCAGCTTGTCACAGGCGCCCACTCTTACTCCTCGCCACATACCATGATTGGCTCTTGTCTTCCTGAAAGATATTGCCTGTTCCATTGCAGTGCCTTAACTATTATCTCTGCCTGGTTCTTCAGCATTTGAACAAATCTCTTACAGTCCAAGAAAATGAAATCTACACACCTCTCTCTCTCTTGTCTTACTGCTGTCACCCTGTCATAGAAAGCCAGTAGCTTTGTAACAGACGATTTCCCATCCCTGAAACCGTGCTCGTTATCGCTGATAAGCTCATTCCTTTGTAGGTGCTCAACCACTCTTCTGACAATATTCTCTATGACTTTGCATACTATACATGTCAGTGACACTGGTCTGTAGTTAATCCTACGTGTCTGTCTCCTGTTTTTAAAAATTGTGACTACATTTTCTGTCTTCCATACCTCAGGTAGTCGCCCTGTTTCGATAGATGTGTTGAAGATTGTTGTTAGTTGAACACATAGTGCCTCTGTCCCCTCTCTCAAGACCCATGGAGAGATGTTATCCGGCTTCATCGCCTTTGAGGTTTCTTGCTCGCTTAGCAGTCTCTTCACTTCTTCCTTGGTTGTATGTATTGTATCCATCACTAGAAGGTGTACCCTACCTCCCCATCTTTCTGGAGTCCCTTCTGTCTCCTCTGTGAACATTTCTTTGAATTTCATGTTGAACTCCTCACACATGTCTGGAAATTCCGTTGGACAATGGTGTGGGGTAAAATGACAGTACCACTACAAGAATTAAGAGAATGATGCTTGTCAATAGTGATAGGAATAGTATCTATGGTCGTACTTCGCAATCGATTTTTGTGATCTCCCTTTTTTCTTCCTCAGTCTGATTCCCTGGTCATTTTCGTATTGCTGTTGTGCCTCCGTTCTTATCTGTGCATATTCATTTCTGGCTCTACGACTTCTCCTAATTCTCATGGGTTCTTTGCCTTCTATACTTCTTCCATTCTCTAGCACACTTGGTTTTGGCCTCTCTTCACCTTTGGGTGAACCACGGGCTCATCCTGGCTTTCTCGTTATTTCTGTTACCCTTGGGAACAAACCTCTTCTCAGCTTCCTTGCATATTGTTGTCACATATTCCGTCATCTCGTTTACTGACTTCCCTGCCAGTTCTCTGTCCCACTGAACCCCGTCCAGAAAATTCTTCATGCCTGTGTAGTCCCCTCTTTTGCAGTTTGGCTTCATTCGTCCTGCCCATCCTGCTTCCCTCTCTACTTGTAACTCTACTATGTATTCGATGCTTAGAACCACATGATCACTAGCCCCGAGGGGTCTTTCATATGGGATGTCCTCAATGTCTGCACTACTCATGGTGAATACTAGGTCCAGTCTTGCTGGTTGATCGTCTCTGCTCTCTGGTAGTGTCCTTTACATGTTGGTACATGAGTTTTTCCAGTACCACCTCCATCATCTGTGCTCTCCACTTTTCTGGGCCCCCCATGTGGCTCCAGATTCTACCAGTCGATTTAATTGTGATTGAAGTCACCCATAATCAGTAGCTTTGCTATGCTCACTTGAGCCCTTCTGGCCACTTCAGCCAGTGTGTCAGCCATCGCTCTATTACTCTCATCACACTCTTGCCTTGGCCTCCTGCTGTTCTGTGGTGGGTTATACATCACTAATTACCACCTTGGGGCC
>WNWK01042507.1:0-15951 GCA_009830355.1 Cherax destructor | reverse complement strand
AATGGAAATTGTCACTGACTTTTTTGGGTTATCCTGGATTCTCTACACATATGCTGCTATGTATGATAATCTATGTAACTGTGTATACCTGATTAAACTTACTTACACATAAATACAATTATCATACATAGTGTAAATTACCTAGGATAACCCCAAAAGGACAAAGTGACTTATTTCCATTGGGGGTCCTCTTACATGTCTATAAAGAAATTAAAAACGTTGAACGCCGTTGCAGTATTGCTCACCTGTTGCTTATGTCAACGATGATTTTGTTGGTAAAGAGGTGCTTGGGAAGGGTGTGGTGGTGGATGGCAGGGATGGCTACCACCACCAGGTCTCCTTACAAGTCCCTCCTCCAGGTGCACACCTCCACCTCCTGGCTCATCCACGTCCTGCCTCACAGTGCATTATTATTCTAGATTCGCCAGTACTGTCCGGCTCGGGTCTTTTCCAGATGGTGACCCGACCATACAGTGCACAAAACATTACTATATATACATCCTGAGAACTGAGCCCCAAGCCTCTGGTTGCTTGGCTAATTGAACTTAATTTAAATCCTACTGGCCATTCAAAGAGCTGTTTACCACTAATTAAGAATACTTTGATGCCTAAAATAGGATTAAACTAAATTCTCGGTATATATACACAGAGATATAGTAGTAATAGGTAGTACGTAGTAGAAATAAGTAGTAGTACTTAGTACAAATAAGTATACCTGGAGAGAGGGTTTTGGGGGTCAACGCCCACGCGGCCCGGTCTGTGACCAAGCCTCATGATGGATCAGGGCCTGATCAACCAGGCTGTTACTGTTGGCTGCACGCAAACCGACGTTCGAACCACAGCCTGGTTGGTCAGGTACTGACTTTAGGTGCCTGTCCAGCGCCTTCTTGAAGACAGCCAGGGTCTATTGGTAATCCCCTTATGTATGCTGGGAGTCAGTTGAACAGTCTTGGGCCCCTGACACTTAATGTGTTGTCTCTTATCGTGCTAGTGGCACACCTGCTTTTCATTGGGGTATGTTGCATCGTCTGCCGAGTCTTTTGCTTTCATAGGGAGTGACTCTCGTGTGCAAGTTTGGTACTAATCCTTCTAGGATTTTCCAAGTGTATATGATCATGTATCTCTCCCGCCTGCGTTCTAGGGAGTACAGTTGAGGAACTTCAAGCGTTCCCAAGGTGGCCCGGTGGTCTGGTAGCTTGAGCTCTCGCTTCACACACGGAGGGCCCGGGTTCGATTCCCGGCGGGTGGAAACATTTCGACGTGTTTCCTTACATCTGTTGTCATGTTCACCTAGCAGCAAATAGGTACCTGGGTTGTTAGTCGACTGGTGTGGGTCGCATCCTGGGGGACAAGATTAAGGACCTCAATGGAAATAAGACAGACAGTCCTCGATGACGCACTGACTTTCTTGGGTTATCCTGGGTGGCTAACCCTCCGGGGTTAAAAATCCGAAGAAATCTTATCTTATCTTATCCCAGTAATTGAGGTGTTTCATCGCAGTTATCAGGCGTCACCCGCAAAGACACGGTGCTGTGGCTTAGTTCAGTTTGATATCTTTATTATGCACCCCATACCCATGGTGTTGGCGGTAGTCACCCCATACCCATGGTGTGGGCGGTAGTCACCCCATACCCATGGTGTGGGTGGTAGTCAAAAGATTACAGAGGTACATAATGGGTCCAGGGACTGGACCCCAAAGTTTTGATAGCTGAACAAGTTACAAAGGTAATGAACTCACAAGTCCCTGTCTATGTCAGATATGAAGATGAACAGGATGGGAGCGAGTACTGTGCCTTGTGGAACAGAGCTTTTCACTGTAGCTGCCTCAGACTTTACTTTGTTTACTACTATTCTTTTGTGTTCTATTTGTTAGGAAATTATAGATCCATCTACCAACTTTTCCTGATATTCCTTACGTCGGTCGTGTGGCCAGTAGTAATAGCCTGGTTGATCAGGTCCTGATCTACCACGAGGGCATAGACCCTCCCCCGGGAAAACTCTCCATGTATACCTCCAGTTTCCGAGGCACTGTATGACCCCTACTGGGTTTAGCGCTTTTTCCATGAAGTTTCACTATCTTTATTATTCACTTCATACCCATGGTGTAGGCGGTAGTCAAAAATATTACAGAGGTACATAATAGGTCCAGGGACTGGGTCGCAAAGTTTTAATAGCTGAACAAGCTACAAAGGTAATGAACCATTCACACGTCTACACCTGATAACAATTGCTTTATTTACAGTGAGCAAAGTCAGGGTATTTCTCCAGAATGGTTTGTAATATACCACTGTTTACCTGGAGAGAATTCCAGGGGTCAACGCCCCCGCGGCCCGGTCTGTGACCAGGCCTCATGTTGGACCAGAGCCTGATCAACCAGGCTGTTACTGCTGGCCGCACGCAGTCCAACGTACGAACCACAGCCTGGCTGGTCAGGTACCGACTTGAGGTGCCTGTCCAGTGCCTGCTTGAAGACAGCCAGTGGTTTGTTGGTAATCCCCCTGATGTATGCTGGGAGGCAGTTGAACAATCTTGGGCCCCTGACATTTATTGTGTTGTCCCTCAACGTGCTAGTGGCACCCCTGTTCTTCATTGGGGGGATGTTACATCGCCTGCCGAGTCTTTTGCTTTCGTAGGGAGTGATTTTCGTGTGCAAGTTTGGTACTAATCCCTCGAGAATTTTCCATGTGTATATAATAATGTATCTCTCCCGCCTGCGTTCTAGAGAGTACAGGTTTAGGAACTTCAAGCGTTCCCAGTAATAGAGGTGGTTTATCGCAGTTATGCGTGCCGTGAAGGTTCTCTGCACATTTTCAAGGTCAGCAATTTCACCCGCCTTGAAAGGTGCAGTTAGTGTGCAGCAATATTCCAGCCTAGATAGAACAAGAGATCTGTAAAGTGTCAACATGGGCTTGGCATCCCTGGTTTTGAAGGTTCTCATTATCCATCCTGTCATTTTTCTAGCAGATGCAATTGCTACGGTGTTATGGTCCTTGAAGGTGAGATCATCTGACATGATCACTCCTGTGGATAAAATACTTTGAAATATTTTGAACATTTCTGAGTGAGTTCTCTGAATTCAATCATTTTATCGCATTCCAGCACATAATGACGCAGGGTGTAACAATAGTCCATCTGGTAAAGTTTACATTTCGTTTGGTTTACATCTGTCTGGTGGTGGTGATTTAACCTGCCAAAGATACTTGTAACCCAGCCGGAGGTCTGCTTATTTTATAAATTAGACACATATGCAACACTTGGGTATCTTTATTAAGGAAACGTTTCGCCACACAGTGGCTTCATCATTCCAATACAAAGCAGAAAGGTGTAAGGAGAGGAGGAGTTTGAGGTAATCAGTCCCTCGGCCTGGAGTCGATGTGTTCAGTCCATCAATCTTGTAGAAAGTACAGCATACAGCCATAGAAGTTGCTTATATACTGTAGTCAGGTGAGGCGAAGCAAGAGGAGGCGGGGTCATAGTGGTACCATCCACTAGTCGAAGTAGGTCTTCGTCCAAAGATTGGACTGATGAAGCCACTGTGTGGCGAAACGTTTCCTCAATAAAGATACCCAAGTGTTGCATATGTGTCTAATTTATAACTTGTCGGTTCTCTGAACCATTCATCTACAGTCTGCTTATTTTGTTGGATGCACCATAGACGTGGCTCCTCCATGAACACACTGATAATTCAAGACACTGATGCAGCCTTACCTGGCTCTGTTAGGTTTCCTAGTTGCTACAACAGGTCTGTAGTGAGCTCGGAGTAGACTAGGAGCCAGGGCACGAGTCATGTCCCCGCTGCCCACTATTATGACCCTGCGGTCACCCCATTCGTTGGCCTGGTCATCATGGTTCTGGCCAGCCACCAGGAGTTGCTCAGTCAGTTCCATGTCGTCTGAGGAATGGCTGCTCGAAATCAATCTGGGAAATAAACATAAGCGGTTCAGTAGCAGAATACGTGGATGAATGTTATCATTTTCACAAGGACCACAATGGAAAAAAGTCACTGACTTTTTTTTGGGTTATCCTAGGTAATTTACACATATGTACTATGTATGATAATTTGTGTAACTGTATTTATGTATACCTGTACCTGTACCTAAACGTAGTTGTGTCACAGCCAGACAGACGAGTGTCACTGAGAGTTCCAGTCAATGACAAAGACGAGTGAACAATGGTATGGTGATACCAACAAGTTCAGTTTGATATCTTTATTATGCACCTCATACCCATGGTGTGGGTGGTAGTCAAAGGATTACAGAGGTACATAATGGGTCAAGGGACTGGACCCCAAAGTTTTGATAGCTGAGCAAGTTACAAAGGTAATGAACTCCAGGTAGATCCGGGGGTCAACGCCCCCGCGGCCCGATGCATGACCAGGCCTCCAAGGAGAGGAAAGCTCTTAATTCCTTGAATCAAGAGCACTTGAGGTGCATTAACGTACCTTAAAGGCTCGTCTTGTCATCCTTCATGCAGGAGTGGTGTATCATTATCAAAGTTTTCCTGGTATGCTGATGCCTGTCACACTCGCCCTCTCATCATTATCATGCTGATGCCTGTCACACTCGCCCTCTCATCATTATCATGCTGATGCCTGTCACACTCGCCCTCTCATCATTATCATGCTGATGCCTGCCACACTCGCCCTCTCATCATTATCATGTTGATGCCTGCCACACTCGCCCTCTCATCATTATCATGTTGATGCCTGCCACACTCGCCCTCTCAACATTATCATGTTGATGCCTGCCACACTCGCCCTCTCATCATTATCATGTTGATGCCTGCCACACTCGCCCTCTCAACATTATCATGTTGATGCCTGCCACACTCGCCCTCTCATCATTATCATGCTGATGCCTGTCACACTCGCCCTCTCATCATTATCATGCTGATGCCTGCCACACTCGCCCTCTCAACATTATCATGTTGATGCCTGTCACACTCGCCCTCTCATCATTATCATGTTGATGCCTGCCACACTCGCCCTCTCATCATTATCATGCTGATGCCTGTCACACTCGCCCTCTCATCATTATCATGCTGATGCCTGCCACACTCGCCCTCTCATCATTATCATGCTGATGCCTGTCACACTCGCCCTCTCATCATTATCATGTTGATGCCTGTCACACTCGCCCTCTCATCATTATCATGTTGATGCCTGTCACACTCGCCCTCTCAACATTATCATGTTGATGCCTGTCACACTCGCCCTCTCATCATTATCATGTTGATGCCTGTCACACTCGCCCTCTCATCATTATCATGCTGATGCCTGCCACACTCGCCCTCTCATCATTATCATGCTGATGCCTGTCACACTCGCCCTCTCAACATTATCATGTTGATGCCTGCCACACTCGCCCTCTCATCATTATCATGCTGATGCCTGTCACACTCGCCCTCTCATCATTATCATGCTGATGCCTGCCACACTCGCCCTCTCATCATTATCATGCTGATGCCTGCCACACTCGCCCTCTCATCATTATCATGTTGATGCCTGCCACACTCGCCCTCTCATCATTATCATGCTGATGCCTGCCACACTCGCCCTCTCATCATTATCATGTTGATGCCTGTCACACTCGCCCTCTCAACATTATCATGTTGATGCCTGTCACACTCGCCCTCTCATCATTATCATGCTGATGCCTGCCACACTCGCCCTCTCATCATTATCATGCTGATGCCTGCCACACTCGCCCTCTCAACATTATCATGTTGATGCCTGCCACACTCGCCCTCTCATCATTATCATGCTGATGCCTGCCACACTCGCCCTCTCATCATTATCATGCTGATGCCTGCCACACTCGCCCTCTCATCATTATCATGCTGATGCCTGCCACACTCGCCCTCTCATCATTATCATGTTGATGCCTGCCACACTCGCCCTCTCATCATTATCATGTGATGCCTGCCACACTCGCCCTCTCATCATTATCATGCTGATGCCTGCCACACTCGCCCTCTCATCATTATCATGTTGATGCCTGCCACACTCGCCCTCTCATCATTATCATGCTGATGCCTGCCACACTCGCCCTCTCATCATTATCATGTTGATGCCTGTCACACTCGCCCTCTCATCATTATCATGTTGATGCCTGTCACACTCGCCCTCTCATCATTATCATGCTGATGCCTGCCACACTCGCCCTCTCATCATTATCATGTTGATGCCTGCCACACTCGCCCTCTCAACATTATCATGCTGATGCCTGCCACACTCGCCCTCTCATCATTATCATGCTGATGCCTGCCACACTCGCCCTCTCAACATTATCATGTTGATGCCTGTCACACTCGCCCTCTCATCATTATCATGTTGATGCCTGTCACACTCGCCCTCTCATCATTATCATGCTGATGCCTGCCACACTCGCCCTCTCATCATTATCATGTTGATGCCTGCCACACTCGCCCTCTCATCATTATCATGCTGATGCCTGCCACACTCGCCCTCTCATCATTATCATGTTGATGCCTGTCACACTCGCCCTCTCATCATTATCATGTTGATGCCTGTCACACTCGCCCTCTCATCATTATCATGCTGATGCCTGCCACACTCGCCCTCTCATCATTATCATGTTGATGCCTGTCACACTCGCCCTCTCAACATTATCATGCTGATGCCTGCCACACTCGCCCTCTCATCATTATCATGCTGATGCCTGCCACACTCGCCCTCTCATCATTATCATGTTCACGGGAAGCTCCAAACCCCGTAAGGTCATACAGCGCCGGAGGAATGAAAGTAATATCTTTATTTACTACCAGTACATGTACAAGGTATACAGACCATAGCTGACATCAATGACATACTATTATATACAAAGACCCTTGTTATGCAGAGCATTTCCCGCAAATTAGGTCAATTTTGTCCCCAGGATGCGACCCACACCAGTCCACTAACATCCAGGTACCCATTTTACTGATGGGTGAACATAGACATCCGGTGTAAGGAAACACGCCCAATGTTTCCACCCTTGCCGGGGGTCGAACCCTGACCCTCAGCGTGTGAAGGGAGAGCTTTTGCCACCAGGCCACGAACCACAGTGTAAGTTTATTTATTCACAACTACACAGTACAATTATCATACATAGTGTAAATTACCTAGGATAACCCAAATAAAAGTCAGAGTGACTTATTTCCATGTTTGATCCGAGGAAGGGCAAAGGTAGCTCCATTTTGCTAATCAAGAGCCCCTCTGTATCAAGAGCCCCTCTGTATCAAGAGCCCCTCTGTATCAAGGTCTCTTAAGAGAACAGTATATGTAAAGCCACAATAAAAAGGGGAATGACAGATTTATTTAAAAAATGTTAAGAAATTGCAGGTTATGTTAAAGAACATTGCAGTTGCAGAACATACAGCGTTGTTGACCTTGCAACGTTGTAAATATTGCGGTTATAAAACATGCAACGTTGTAGAGAATGCACAGTGTACAACAATGTAATGTACAGCAATGTAACGTTGTACAGCAATGCAACGTTGTACAGCAATGCAACGTTGTACAGCAATGTAACGTTGTACTGCAATGCAACGTTGTAGAACATACAATGTTGTATAACATACAACGTTGTACAGCAACGTTCTTCAGCAATGCAACGTTGTACATCAATGCAAGGTTGTACATCAATGCAAGGTTGTACAGTATGATGTCATTGTTTATTTTAAACACGCCAGCACACCACAACGTAGACATAACCTTCACCCACAGTTTCACACTCCTCACTACATTGTAGTGCCCTGTAAGGCACTACAGTGCCTTACAGGGCACTACACTAGCACATGATGTACCCATATCAACAGTGAGCTCTCACAGTACACCATAACACTGTACACCCCTCACTATTCACAATACTTTGATATTTACACCATTATATTCACCGCATGCAACTATCTTTTGCCCAACTCTGCAATACTTCCTGTAGGACTAATTTTTGTAAAAGATATCTATATAGTTCCTTGAATCATGGTCCTCGTTATGTGGTGTCACAGCACAGAACCTCACACTAATGCATCTGGATCACCATATACAATGCACAGCACTTCACAACACGAGGAATGTCATAACAACGTTGCACAACACTTCACAACATTGCACAGCACCTCACGATATTGCACAGCACTTCAAACATTACACAGCACTTCAAACATTGCACAGCACTTCAAACATTGCACAGCACTTCACATTACACAGCACTTCACATTACACAGCACTTCACATTGCACAGCACTTCACATTACAAAGCACTTCACAACATTGCACAGCACTTAACATTGCACAGCACTGCACATTGCACAGCACTTTACAATATTTCACAGCACTTAACATTGCACAACACTGCACAGCACTTCACAACATTGCAAAATCACAATACAAGCCCAAGGGATTAACTTCCACAGTATGCATTAACAACAGGTGATCACTACTCCACATGGTTTAACCGCGAGGGTATAACCATTATACATGCACATGCCTATACTCTTCCTGGGATATGCAGGACCTCCAAAACTCTGCCATTATTGCAAGGTTGCAGCGTGATCGTTGCTTGCATGCTCAAAGTCCTGGCTCTTACTGGCGCCTCACACTGCTGGGAAGCCCCAGCTCAGGGCACATGTTCTCCTATTACAATGTGCATTATTATTGACCTTGGTGCATTTCTGTTAGCTCGGAATTTTCTGAAATCTGAATGTTTGTTATTCTCGGTTAGGTTAGGTTATTCTAGGATAGGTTAAGTTAGATTAGGCTAGGTTACGGAAGGCTAGGTTACAGTGGCTAGCTCATAGTAGGCTAGCTTACAGTAGGCTAGCTTACAGTAGGTTAGCTACAGTAGGTTAGCTACAGTAGGTTAGCTACAGTAGGTTAGCTACAGTAGGTTAGCTACAGTAGGTTAGCTACAGTAGGTTAGCTACAGTAGGCTAGCTTACAGTAGGCTAGCTTACAGTAGGTTAGCTACAGTAGGTTAGCTACAGTAGGCTAGCTTACAGTAGGCTAGCTTACAGTAGGCTAGCTTACAGTAGGTTAGCTACAGTAGGTTAGCTACAGTAGGTTAGCTACAGTAGGTTAGCTACAGTAGGTTAGCTACAGTAGGTTAGCTACAGTAGGCTAGCTTACAGTAGGCTACCTTACATTAGGTTAGCTACAGTAGGTTAGCTACAGTAGGCTAGCTACAGTAGGCTAGCTTACAGTAGGCTAGCTTACAGTAGGCTAGCTTACAGTAGGCTAGCTTACAGTAGGCTAGCTTACAGTAGGTTAGCTACAGTAGGTTAGCTACAGTAGGTTAGCTACAGTAGGTTAGCTACAGTAGGTTAGCTACAGTAGGTTAACTACAGTAGGCTAGCTTACAGTAGGCTACCATAGTATTACAGTAGGTTAGCTACAGTAGGTAGCTACAGTAGGCTAGCTACAGTAGGCTAGCTTACAGTAGGTTAGCTACAGCAGGTTAGCTACAGTAGGTTAGCTTACAGTAGGTCAGTAGTTAGCTACAGCAGGTTAGCTACAGTAGGTTAGCTACAGTAGGTTAGCTACAGTAGGTTAGCTACAGTAGGTTAGCTACAGTAAGTTAGCTACAGTAGGTTAGCTACAGTAGGTTAGCTACAGTAGGCTAGCTTACAGTAGGCTAGCTTACAGTAGGTTAGCTACAGTAGGTTAGCTTACAGTAGGTTAGCTACTGTAGGTTAGCTACAGTAGGCTAGCTACAGTAGGCTAGCTTACAGTAGGCTAGCTTACAGTAGGTTAGCTACAGTAGGTTAGCTTACAGTAGGATTTGCTACAGTAGGTTAGCTACAGTAGGCTAGCTACAGTAGGTTAGCTACAGTAGGTTAGCTACAGTAGGTTAGGTTACAGTAGGTTAGCTGTAGCTACAGTAGGTTTGCTACAGTAGGTTAGCTACATAGCTAGGTTAGCTACAGTAGGTTAGCTACAGTAGGTTAGGTTACAGTAGGTTAGCTACAGTAGGTTAGCTTACAGTAGGTTAGCTACAGTAGGTTAGCTACAGTAGGTTAGCTACAGTAGGTTAGCTACAGTAGGTTAGCTACAGTAGGCTAGCTTACAGTAGGCTAGCTTACAGTAGGCTATCTTACAGTAGGTTAGCTTACAGTAGGTTAGCTACAGTAGGTTAGCTACAGTAGGCTAGCTTACAGTAGGCTAGCTTACAGTAGGCTAGCTTACAGTAGGCTAGCTTACAGTAGGTTAGCTTATAGTAGGTTAGCTACAATAGGTTAGCTACAGTAGGTTAGCTACAGTAGGCTAGCTTACAGTAGGTTAGCTTATAGTAGGTTAGCTACAGTAGGTTAGCCTAGCTTACAGTAGGCTAGATTTCAGTAGGTTAGCTACAATAGGTTAGCTACAGTAGGTTAGCTACAGTAGGCTAGCTTACAGTAGGTTAGCTTATAGTAGGTTAGCTACAGTAGGTTAGCTACAGTAGGCTAGCTTACAGTAGGCTAGCTTACAGTAGGTTAGCTACAGTAGGTTAGCTACAGTAGGTTAGCTACAGTAGGTTAGCTACAGTAGGCTAGCTTACAGTAGGTTAGCTACAGTAGGCTAGCTTACAGTAGGCTAGCTTACAGTAGGTTAGCTACAGTAGGCTACCTTACAGTAGGCTACCTTACAGTAGGCTACCTTAGAGTAGGTTAGCTACAGTAGGTTAGCTTACAGTAGGTTAGCTACAGTAGGTTAGCTTACAGTAGGTTAGCTACTGTAAGCTAGGTAAGGTTAGGTTAGACTAGGCTGGGTAAAGTGCTTAAAAAGTTAACGTATATTAACCATTTTTTTTATAACGACATTGCAAACTGATGATGGCTTCCCAGCTCGAGACTCTGAATTTCTCATGAACAGCATAAAAACGTTAAGGGATGGATTTCCACTCCAGAAAAATGTTGTGTACCATAAATTAAACACGATTACTCCAGATTACCATAAATGGAATATCGCTGTCTCTTTGCCTGTCTGTCTCTGTCTCTTTGCCTGTCTGTCTCTGTCTCTTTGCCTGTCTGTCTCTGTCTCTTTGCCTGTCTGTCTCTGTCTCTTTGCCTGTCTGTCTCTGTATCTTTGCCTGGCTGTCTCTGTATCTTTGCCTGTCTGTCTCTGTATCTTTGCCTGTCTGTCTCTGTCTCTTTGCCTGTCTGTCTGTCTCTTTACCTGTCTGTCTCTGTCTCTTTGCCAGTCTTTGTCTCTCTTTGCCTATGTCTTTTTGCCTGTCTATATTTATCTTTTTGCCTGTCTATATGTCTCTCTTTCCCTGTCTATGTCTCTCTTTGCCTGTCTATGTCTCTCTTTGCCTGTCTATATGTCTCTCTTTGCCTGTCTATATGTCTCTCTTTGCCTGTCTATATGTCTCTCTTTGCCTGTCTATATGTCTCTCTTTGCCTGTCTATATGTGTCTCTTTGCCTGTCTATATGTGTCTCTTTGCCTGTCTATGTCTCTGCCTGTCTGTGTTTATCTTTGCCTGTCTGTGTCTCTTTGCCTGTCTATATGTCTCTCTCTTTGCCTACTTGTCTCGGTCTCTTTTCCTGTCTATCTGTCTGTCTCTTCCTCAAGGATACAGCTAGGAAAACTTTGTGAAGTATGCGTAAGACGCTGTAGTTTGTATGTATTCTTGTTTTGATAGTTCGTATCGGACTTATTGGTCCAAATCGGACCAATATACACGTCGTTATAGGTTTCATTATCCTAGTGTTGTAATTTATTTTTATTTTAAGGCTACTTGAAATGCTCTGCATAACCAGGGGGTTTATATAGTGTCAATAATGTCACCTGTGTGTCAATAATGTCACCTGTGTGTCAATAATGTCACCTGTGTCAATAATGTCACCTGTGTCAATAATGTCACCTGTGTCAATAATGTCACCTGTGTCAATAATGTCATACTGTGTAGAAATAAAGTTTATCATTTATTAAAACCGGCATAGCCATAATCTGAGACCTCCTCGCCCATTGCTCACAGACCAAACTGAATATATTTCAAGGACCCCAATGGAAATCAAAGACCCCGATGGGTCTCTCTTATGGAAATAAATCACTGACTTTTTTTGCGGTTATTATTATTTTATATCTTTATTATGCACCCCATACCCATCCTGTGGGACGAAACGCCTCATAAAACACCACACCATACATATATACATACAGTGACATATATTTGATCATTTGAAATTTATACTCATTTGTAATCTATAATACAATCTAGTTATCCTTAACTACCTCACTATTGTAAATCTATTTAATCATTTAAAATTTATATTCATATGTAATTTGTAAATTAGATTAAAACCTAGTATTAAATCTGCCCGAAAGGTCTAGCATGTCCAGCCATGCTAGGCATGCTAACGGTCATCTTTGTAATTATAGCCCTTAGTCCTTAAAATGTAAAACACACATTGTAATTTTTACAGATAAATAAATCAATTTGAATTTGAGAGTGTGTATGTATGCTTGTGTCTGTGCTCACAGTAACTAACCGTCTCCACTGACTTGCTCACTCTCAACCAATTTACAATGCTTTCTGAATGTAATGGATAAACAATTTGGTTTAATTTATTCATAAAAAATTTATTATTATTATTATTATTATTAAAACTATTATTATTATCATCATTACATTCATGGAGGAAGCGCCAGTCCCACCTCGGAAAATGGAAAGCAATACACACCGGGCTGCGGGGGCGTTGACCCCCGAAACCTCTCCAGGTATACTCTCCCTCTCTCCAGGTATACTCTCCCTCTCTCCAGGTATACTCTCCCTCTCTCCAGGTATACTCTCCCTCTCTCCAGGTATATCTCTCTCCAGGTATACTCTCCCTCTCTCCAGGTATACTCTCCCTCTCTCCAGGTATACTCTCCCTCTCTCCAGGTATACTCTCCCTCTCTCCAGGTATACTCTCCCTCTCTCCAGGTATACTCTCCCTCTCTCCAGGTATACTCTCCCTCTCTCCAGGTATACTCTCCCTCTCCAGGTATACTCTCCCTCTCAGGTATACTCTCCCTCTCCAGGTATACTCTCACTCTCTCCAGGTATACTCTCACTCTCTCCAGGTATACTCTCCCTCTCCAGGTATACTCTCCCTCTCTCCAGGTATACTCTCCCTCTCTCCAGGTATACTCTCCTCTCTCAGGTATACTCTCCTCTCCAGGTATACTCTCCCTCTCTCAGGTATACTCTCCCTCTCTCAGGTATACTCTCCCTCTCCAGGTATCTCTCCTCTCTCCAGGTATACTCTCCCTCTCTCCAGGTATACTCTCCCTCTCTCCAGGTATACTCTCCCTCTCCAGGTATACTCTCACTCTCTCCAGGTATACTCTCACTCTCTCCAGGTATACTCTCACTCTCCAGGTATACTCTCACTCTCTCCAGGTATACTCTCCCTCTCTCCAGGTATAAAAATCTGCTCACCGGTATCAAGCCTGGTCATGGAGGGGGCAGCGGGGGCGTTGACCCCAGGAACACCCTACATGTACACATCCCTCTTGAAGGACAATTCACAAACCGAAAATTCCATCATTATGTGATAAGTAATTATGCAACCCACCACTTCTTAATGACCCCTTAGGTATCTTATTAACAGATATGGCTAGAAAAATTACTACAAAATCGTATCGTTTCTGATTACCCTGGTATCCTGCCCTCAGACCATCCTGTACGATGGTGTATGACAGTAAGACCATCCTGTATCATAATGTATGACAGTAAGGCCATCCTGTGTGATGGAGTATGACATTAAGGCCATCCTGTATGATGGTGTATGACAGTAAGACCATCCTGTATCATAATGTATGACAGTAAGACCATCCTGTGTGATGGAGTATGACATTAAGGCCATCCTGTATGATGGTGTATGACAGTAAGACCATCCTGTATCATAATGTATGACAGTAGACCATCTGTGTGATGGAGTATGACATTAAGGCCATCCTGTATGATGGTGTATGACAGTAAGACCATCCTGTATCATAATGTATGACAGTAAGACCATCCTGTGTGATGGAGTATGACATTAAGGCCATCCTATATGATGGTGTATGACAGGAAAACCATCATGTATATTGGAACATAAGCTTATTGTGTGATTGAGCGTGACAAATCCTGTACAATGAACCCTCATCGTCTCCTATTATCCTTCTTCTACTACCAACATTCACCATCTTTTGTCATCTACAACGAATTTACACCATCTACTTACTATTCTGGAGATGCTGATATGGACCACTCCCAAGAGTTAAAACTGTATGGTCCGCCGACTGAATGAGAGGCTGTATATATGCACTGTAAGTTTATCTATCACTCACGAACCTAACATGATTAGATATATATATTTTTTTGTTTTGCATCGATGCACACTACAGTCTTACCAAAAATTGTGTTTGTCGGGTTTTTAATATTAAGTTAAGCTGATAATTAAGTCACCTGTATAAACTGCAAAGGATTATGAGACGTTTTGCCTGCAGAAACGTATCTTTGATATAGATTTTACCTTGATGTTCCACGTGTGTCTTATTCTTCCTCTTGTTGGTATTATGTAACATTGTGATAATCTAAATCTTGATCTTAGATTAGGTTCCCGCCCCTGAACCAGGGGTGGCTCCATTAGTTTCTTTGTAGGAAAGGCAAAGGGATAGCAATCTGGTTTGAAGGAGTGGATAGGGAATACTGGTGGCTCTCTTTTGTGTCTGACAATGTTTTATTATATATAAACTACATTAGTTTTGTACTGCATAAAAAACTCATTTAGGTATCCCTGGATGGATACCTAAGTTGTTGCCCGATTTTTTTCCCCTCCAACTTATCCTTTCTTTTTTATTTCACTCCTAACATGATTATTATAATCAAAAGCAGCGCTAAACCACAGGGGTTATACAGCACTCCTAACATGAGAAAGCTCGAGGGACGAAGGCTGCAAACCTCCCCATAAAAGAATTACCTAGGGGTAAACATAGTTCTTAGCATATCACCTGAGGCGCGCATCAACCGAATAGCCTCTTCAGCAAATGTGAGGCTAGTAAATTTAATGATAGCTTTCAGGAACTTCAACAAGGAGTCATTCATGAAACTACATACGTGCAAAGGTTTGCAACAACACTAGTCCCAAAGCTAAGGAAAGAAGTTGTGAGAGGATAAATGAGCTAAACCTGATGATATTAAGGTCAAATTGACCAGGAGTAACATAATTATGATGTACAAAATACTGAGAATTGACAGGGTGGAGAAGGCAAGTCTCTTCAAGCGGCAGGTCTCGCATGCACAAGGGAAGAATAGGAAATTAAAAACAGAAGAGTCACAAGGATGTTAGGAAATACTTCTTTAGAGTGGTCAGGATATGGGATGACCTAAACAACAAAGTGATAGAGGCAGAATTCATGCATAGTTTTAAGACTAGTCATGATTGGGATAACACAGCCAGAAAAAAATCAAATAGCCAGCAGAGGTAGGGCCAGGAGCTGAGACTCGACCCCTGATTCCACAAACAGGTAAGTAAATGAGTACGTACATGTCTTGAATTATTACAGTATTCTCATATTCATGGGGGAAGAGTACCCATAAGAGGAATTGGAGGAATTCAGGTGCAATACTTGGAGTATACCTGGAGGGTGTTCCAGGGGTCATTGACCCCATAGCCTGGCCCAGTATTATTATATTATTATTATAATCAAATAGAAGCGCTAAACCACAGGGGTTATACAGCGCTGCAGGTTATTGTAGGATGCAGGGAGAGTGGGTTGTAAGAGGGAGATGGACGATTAGTAGGGTATAGAGTGCAAGATGACGGTGGATAGTGCAGGGGAGGAGGGTAGCAAGAGATCGAGGTAGAAGGGACTGAGGGAGGTGCTAGAGGTATAAACTTCAGAGTTTGTGTAGTAAGTCAGTTTCTGTCAAAAAGTCAATGAGAGAGTCAGGATTAAAGGAGGGGCCATCTGCAAGAAGGGAAGGTAAAGAAAGGGCCGC
>WNWK01042506.1:0-15951 GCA_009830355.1 Cherax destructor | reverse complement strand
TTCGCTGGTTGAGGGAAGCCTATGTGGGTGTGTTAACATGCTCCGAATAAAGGTTACATACTCTTTGCATGCAACACTGAACGTACAAACCGCAAAGTCCTGAAGGTGCTCAGAGTAACCGTTAATCCGAGTTGTACTACATGGGATGATGCTATTCCAGATGTTCAGTGTACATTGAACTCTTCCCTCAACAGCTGGATTGGCGAGACACCCCATTTTGCCTTGTACGGCTATGATAAGCGTTTACCGTACGAAATCCTGTTTGCTCCGCCTAGTCCAACCTATGATACCAATAACACCGGTATAGTTAAGATGCGGACCACACAGCTTGTCTTCCAGCGAGTATGTGAAAACCTAATAAAAGCCACAGATAGGTTCACGTCTGATCGCAACGCCCACGCTAAGGAAAGTAAGGTGGAACCAGGTTGCAAAGTTATGTTGCTCAACCCGACGCAGACTCCTGGTATGCATAAACTTGTCCCCAAGTTTGTCGGTCCTTACCGTGTCCTACGACAGCTCCGCGGCAATAATTTCTAGGTGAGGGAGATAGCTACCGGAACTATCAGAGGAGCTCACCTTGACCACATGAAGTATATTGATCATGTGCAAGCTTAGGCAGAGCTGGAATCGTGGGCATTGCAAAGCCACAATCAGGCTCAAACTAGTGACAACCTGTCTAGTTCTTCATCCGCTACCACTACGACAGATGACAGTTCTGTAAGGCTCCATAATTATGGCCTGAGACCCCGGACAGCAGTACATTTCTGTGACATTGACATACCTACTGACTTGTCCGACTCCTACGCTAGCTACACTAATTGTTTGCTTGGAGAAATGGGGATTAATGCGCATACATTGTATAGTTAGTAATAATGGAGTCAGGGTGGACAACACCATGTAAATATGTAAAATTTATTCTAGCAGGGTACCCGTAGTATAATGAATTCCATGGAAATAATGTTATTGTGAGTATGTGCACCCAGTGTGTCTTGTAGAGCCTGTATAAAGGTAAGGGCTGTATCGCCCTTTGAGTTAAATGTCACACCTTAGGAAATGCTACTGTCAGTCATTGTTTGTAGATGTGAGGATGGTACAGCGCTCAAGGATGTGCAGTCAAGTTGATGCCTAGCCCTGTGGACAACCTGTATATAGAAGAATTTAGTCCCTGTGCCAATATCGGCTTGTTCTGTCCTCCGTCCAGCTGTACGAGCAGGCCGATTTTCTCTTCACCGACCTCGAAGCGGGAGAGTTTTTTCTCCGGCCCGCACCAGCAATGTTCTGATTTTATATGTAAATGTCAGGTGACCGGAAGCCAGTTTCCCTGGGTAATTTTGTTTGCTCGTTTACACCTTCGTGCTGCCAGTATTGTCATGTCGAGACGACACAGTAGGTGGCTGAGCGGATGTAAACAGCCTATTCGCTCTTTAAACTGTGCAGCACTACGGTGCTGCCATCTATAGGCCTATTAAGGTCGGGCTGGTCAGCCATGTTTCTCTCTCACTCTGGCGACCTATGAACCCGAAACAGGTCCTCCCCTAGCTGGCTCCCAGGTCCCCTCATGCTCTGCCCCCGTGTATACCTACACCTTTCAATTAATAAACTGAGTCTAGTCATCGGCCGTATCTCTACACCTACGCTACCATTCTACAGCACTAGACGAAGGAGTAAGCCAAAACAGTGATAACATGACCAAGGTTCCAGGATGAAGCGAGTGACCAAAGTTCCAGGTTCAAGTGGAGTGACCAAGGTTCCAGGACCAAGTGTAGTGACCAAGGTTCCAGGATCAAGTGGAGTGACCAAGGTTCCAGGACCAAGTGGAGTGACCAAGGTTCCAGGAACAAGTGGAGTGACCAAGGTTACAGGATCAATTGGAGTGACCAAGGTTCCAGGACAAAGTGGAGTGACCGAGGTTCGAGGACCAAGCGGAGTGACCGAGGTTCCCAGCCCAAGTGGAGTGACCAAGGTTCCAGGATAAATTGGAGTGACCAAGGTTCCAGAACCAAGTGGAGTGACCAATGTTCTAGGATCAAGTGGAGTGACCAAGGTTCCAGGATCAAGTGGAGTGACCAAGGTTCCAGGACCAAGTGGAGTGACCAAGGTTCCAGGATCAAGTGGAGTGACCAAGGTTCCAGGACCAAGTGGAGTGACCAACGTTCCAGGATCAATGGAGTGACCAAGGTTCCAGGATCAAGTGGAGTGACCAAGGTTACAGGTCCAAGTGGAGTGACCAGGGTTCCAGGATCAAGCGGAGTGACCAAGGTTCCAGGATCAAGTGGAGTGACCAAGGTTCCAGGATCAAGTAGAATGACTAAGGTTCCAGGATCAATTGGAGTGACCAAGGTTCCAGGACCAAGTGGAGTGACCAAGGTTCCAGGATCAAGTGGAGTGACCTAGGTTCCAGGATCCAGCGGAGTGACCAAGATTCCAGGACCAAGTGGAGTGACCAAGGTTCCAGGACCGAGTGGAGTGACGATGGTTCTAGGACCAAGTTGATTGACCAAGGTTCCAGGATCAGCGGAGTGACCAAATTTCCAGGTTCAAGTGGAGTGACCAAAGTTCCAGGACCAAGTGGAGTGACCAAGGTTCCAGGACCAAGTGGAGTGACCAAGGTTCCAGGATCAATTAGAGTGACCAAATTTCCAGGTTCAAGTGGAGGACCAAAGTTCCAGGACCAAGTGGAGTGACCAAGGTTCCAGGACCAAGTGGAGTGACCAAGGTTCCAGGATCAAGTAGAGTGACCAAGGTTCCAGGACCAAGTGGAGTGACCAAGGTTTCAGGATCAAGTAGAGTGACCAATTTTCCAGGACCAAGAGGAGAGTCCAAGGTTCCAGGATCAGCGTGACCAGAACATAATGACGAAAAGTGTGACAATAGTTCTGGCAAAGTTTACATTTTGTTTGGTCTACATCTGGTAGTGGTGATTTAACCTGCCAAAGATACTGGTAATCAGCCGGAGGCGGGAAGTAGTGACATCCAAGAGTCTGCTTATTTTGTTGGAAGCACCATAGACATGTGGTTCCTCCTGCATGATAGAATGATGATAGATGGACTGACTGGTGCCACTCTCCTCAGTTTTAAGTCAATAAAGTTTAATTGATGTTATTTTCGTATTATTGTTCTCAAACTGCTACTTGACAAGCCAAGATTGTAATCTACTCTCTTTGAAAGCATACAACTTAGCCAATTCATGAGTTCTATCATGCATCTGAAGACCAATGTGAGATGGAACCCACAGAAGGTGCACTCTATTTCACTGTCCACACTCTAACATGCCTGTGTCTGGCTTCACACAAGCAAGCCACAATTTATACTTAACGAGTTGAGAGCATTTATGGATGACAGAGAATCACTTACAATTAAAGTGTCAACCTAAGATACATGGACACATTTAGTGAGGAGTATGGCAAACAGTTCTGTTTGAAGGGTAGAGGCTCAGTTATTGATGCGTGCTTTAATTTTTATGAGAGCCATCATTCTGTAGGGGCAACAGCAGCACTACCAGCTGCACCAGTGGATTGGTAAAGAAACCATCAAAGTAAATAATTTGTGAGTGTGTGAGTTTGTGTCCTGTTTGGCTTCAAGGTGAAGCTTTGGGGATTTAAGAAGTATTTTTTGGGGAAATGTAGGGATGGTAGTTTGAATGGGGAATATCCCATGGAGAAGAGAAGTGCCACTGTTTCCTTACTTGACATAGATCATGTATCTGGTTTATGGGAGGTCGGTTCCAGTTTTTCGATCCATCTGAGGGTGTTTACCAGTGCTGAGGAAAGTTTGAGGGCTTCGGCGGGGGTTTGAATGGGGCTTTCCTGAGCATACCGACCCCAATGAGGACTTTTCTTTCAGTAACACGATCTCTGATGCTTATAATATCAAGTTCTTTCCGCATATTTAAAATTTTGGAAATACGAAGGCATCCAAGGATGATCCTCATTGCTTCGTTCTGCAATTTTTCCAGCCCTCCAAGCTTCTAGTCAGTCACAAGAGCAATTAGTGATGCGGCATAATCAACCAATGATCCAAAATAAGCAAAACACATCATTTTCACAATTTTAATATTAGCACCATAACTGGGATGAAAACCTGTCACAGCTCTAAATACTTAGCCTTTCTTTGTATTAGTGACAAAGTCTCGTTACAACAGGTCCAAGTAGTGGGATCTCAAAGCCTAGATACCTGTATCTGGTTACATATTCTAGAAGAGACCCATCATGCAACTGGGTCTGGTGAACTGCAGAGTTACTCAATATACAAATTTTTCTCAGCTAATTTGGCAGAAGACAACTTTGCTTTATAAACCAAATTACCCAGTTTGGCTTAATAATAATAATAATAATAATAATAATAATAATAATAATAATAATAATAATAATAATAATAATAATAATAATAATAATAATAATAATAATATATCTTTATTTTTACAAGTATAGGTACAAGGTATACAGACCATAGCTGACATCAGTGACATACTACTATATAGAAAGCCGCTGGTTATGTAGAACATTACCCGCAAATTAGGTCATTTTATACTGATGGGTGAACAGGGACAGCAGGTGTTTTTCGAAACAATCCTAATAATTTCCAGCCCCACGAGATCGAACTCCAGACCTTAGTTTGTGAACTGAGTGTACTAGCGGTCAAGCTTTCGGGGCACCAAACTTTTACTTACGCGAATTGTAATGCACAGTAAAATACAACAAAGCATATCCATGTACAATATTAAGAAAACTGCATTAATTTTAAAACCAAATACATCACACGCTCTCACAAACCTCAGTGACAGTAGTTGCAGAGAACAATGATGTTCATAAACCCAGTGTGAGCAAGATGAAGTTGAGTTGGAAAATACATCTGGCTCACATTGGTCAGTAATGTTGTTTCTTGAGTGTCCAGACGTGACACTGGTCACCCTCTGGATGGCCCACTCAGTAAAGATCTCTCGTAGGGTACTGTTGTCATCACAGCTTGGCACCACACATCTAGGAAAATAGAGTCTATTATTAATTAAATAAGTCATTGAAATAAATACCTATGCTATACAAAATGTAATATTTTATATTTTTCAAATAAGATTTGCAAAATTATGGAAAGTTAGATTTCTAAAAAAAAAATGTACAAATAACCGGCTCATAGAAGGGGAAATTATGGCGAGTTGAGGACCCCCATTTACAAACCACACTGACATACGATGGTTGCTATTTGATTGATTTGTCAGGGGCTGCGTCCACACAGCCTTAATCCTAAGTTGACCCGTCTGAGGTTCCAAAGGTGATGTTCACATATTCAACTGTTCTGTGGCCTATCAGGGGCTTTTTGTAGTCCCTGTGCTTTACAGCAAAACCTTTTTTGTACTACAGTGGGGGAGGACTAGGGCCCCCCCTTATTGTCTCTGGGGCCTATGTTGATGGTCAGGTAAATTTACAAATACAGTGGTACCCCCGGTTTTCGATATTTTTTTATTCCAGAATGCTGTTCAAGTGCCATTACCAAACGAATTTATCTCCTTTAAAAAAAGTTGTAAAATAGACTAGTCCTTTAGACCCCAAAATTAATTTTCAAAAACATTTAAAAAAAAAACTTACATAAAAAGGGGGAGTTTGGGACCATCGTAAACCGGGTACCACTGTAAACCCAAAATTATGTTTTGTTCATCATGCAAAATTCACAAAGGTCTTTACAACAGTTCTGAATGTCTCTTTTTTTCCTACGAGCCTATCAGATCGCATATATCAGTGAATCACGTCATTGTCGATATCATTTGATGGCTCTGGGGCAACACAGGATGGCTTACCCGTTCACTTGGCTATGGCTCTTCCGAGGATCTGTATCTTCACATCTCTTCAGTTTACCAAGCAGTTTTTGTTCAGGTGAGACCCACTACAGATTGCCACATTTTCCCCCAAACTGACATGGGGAGCTGAGATGATTGTCCCTTTAACCCTGAAACACCTTGAAGGTTCTGGTTTGTATGTCCAAACCCTGGTATTTTCCACAACAACCAAGACCAGTTGAGCTGTGAGACATACTATATTTTTTTAAGACAGGCTTTCTAGTGGATAGCGCTTACCACGTCTTTTGTTACCCGATCTATGGTTTTTAGTTCTGTTGGTACAATTGGGATTCGAGGCTTTTCACTTTCTGCAATACATCATAGGTCTCATTTTCAAAAGGAGAATAAAGTCCTTTTTTCAGATTGGGGGACACTGATATCATCAGGCCATATTTCCTCTCGAAGTGAATTATTGCTGCATAGGGGGTGTCGGGGTGTTCGTTTTTAATCAACGTAAATTTGTTGCTTGCCGATGGTTTGACTTGCTCGTTTGGGGAAAAAAAAAAACGTGTTTTTTGGAATTCATTCCCATTGTATGTCTTTCACTACCTGCCAGAGTGCCATCATCCAAGTACCAGATGTTGAGCCTGCGCAGGTGGAAGTTAGTTCTTTTGCCAAGCAGAAGAGAAGTGGAACGAGTGGGTCACCCTATTGAACCCCCTCTGTTAAGGGAATTTAGATCGCCAAACAAAAGAATTGAGGCTTTGCTGTAGAACGCTGAAATGAAGGGAAAAAGACTGGGAAACCCGATCCCGAACGGCTGGCAAGACCACATCTCCCCACAAAAAGCATTTATAAAGTCGAGTTTGACTACGGCCTTGTCGTCTGCTTGGCCCTGCTTGCCGCATGAGCTGCGGCTTCACTGCCTTTATAGACCTCAAGCCCAGTTGGTGGGCTGGAGTAAACTGGCAGTTTTGGGGGAACTTTCACTTCTGCTTTGGCAACGAGACGGTGAAGAGTGTTATCAACAGCAATGGGTCTGATTCCTTCATCCTTCTTCTTTAAAGAGCATAATGAGACCCCAAAAAACAAAGGTTTAATTTCTTCGGAATCCGCCCAGTCAAACAGTTGTTAACGAAGGTTGTTAACTCGAGAGAAGATTTACCCCGATTTTTCAAATTTTTTGGGGTTTACCCCCGAATTCCTCGGGTTTAAGATAGTATATATTTTTTTTCGAATTTGGGGCCAGCCCCTCTTTTCCATTTTTTTTTTTTTTTTAAATTTTGGAAAATTTACTGCAAATCGAACATACACCAAATGGTGTTTTGGGTTCTACACACACACACAGACATAGCCCCGCTCCACAAAAGGGGCAGTAAACAAAGAAAGAACTACAGACCAATTGCGCTAACGTCCCATATCAAAAAAAATCTTTGAAAGGGTTCTAAGAAGCAAGATCGCCACCCATCTTGATACCCATCAATTGCACAACCCAGGACAGCATGGGTTTAGAGCAGGCCGCTCCTGTCTGTCCCAACTACTGGACCACTACGACAAGGTTCTGATCCCTTAGAAGATAAACAGAATGCAGATGTTATATACACAGATTTTGAAAAAAGCCTTTGACAAGTGTGACCATGGTGTAATAGCACACAAAATGCGTGATAAAGGAATAACAAAAAAAGTTGGTAGATGGATCTAAAATTTCCTAACACGTAGAACACAAAGAGTAGTAGTCAACAGAGTAAAGTCTGAGGCAGCTACTGTGAAAAGCTATGTTCCACAAGGCAAAAAGTACTTGCTCCCATCCTATTCCTCATCCTCATATCAGACATTGACGGGGGTATAACCCACAGTGCTGTGTTTTCCTTTGCAGATGACACCCGGTCTGTATGACAGCGTCCACCGTTGAAGACACTGCAAGACTACAAGCAGACAAAAACCCAAAATTTTTAAAGGGGCCCGCAGAAAACAATATAAAGTTCAATGATGAGAAATTTCAATTACTCAGATACGGAAAACGTGAAGAAATTAAAATCTCATCGGGGAACAAAACCCAATTCCAACCACCAAAATAGAGGAAAATAATGTCAAAGACCGGGGAAATCATGTCAGAGGATCTCCCCTTCAAGGACCATAACAATGTAGCAATTGCATCTGCTCGAAAAATTACAAGATGGATAATGAGAACCAAAAAAACCAGGATGCCAAGTTTATGTTGAATTTTTTTTACAGATAGCTTTTTTATCTAGGCTGAAATATTGTTGCACCCCAACTGCACATTTCAAGGCGGGTGAAATTGCCCCCCTTTTAAAAAATGTGCAGAGAACCTTCACCGCACGCATAAGTGCGATAAACCACCCCCAACTACTGGGAACGCTTGAAGTTCCTAAACCTGTATTTTTAGAACGCAGGCGGGAGAGATACATTATTATATACACATGGAAAATTCTTGAGGGCTTAGTCCCAAACTTCCCAACAAAAATCACTCCTATGAAAGCAAAAGACCGGCAGGCGATGAAAATCCCCCAATGGAAAGAGGGGCCCCTAAGTTGAGGGAAAAAATAAGTGTGAGGGGCCCAAGATTGTTCAACTGCCTCCCCCGCATACATCAGGGGGATTACCAACAAGCCCCTGGCTGGTTTAAACAGGCACCCCGGGGCAGGGACCTCGTCGGTACCTGATCGGGGGGGCTGTGGTTCGTACGTTGGACTGGGGGGCGGCCAGCAGTAACAGCCTGGTTGGGTCAGGCTCTGGGCCATCAGGAGGCCTTTGGGCACAGACCGGGGCCGGGGGTTGACCCCGGAATTTCTCCAGGTAGACTCCAGGTAGACACACAGGACCCTGTACACTGTATACATTAGGCTCATATTGGAGTATGCAGCACCAGCTTGGAACGCTGTGAGACCTGTACCCACTCTGCCTGAGGTATCCCAGCAAGTGAGCTCGTCTCCTGTATTATCCCCCGTGCAACAAAATAGGGAATAGCATAAGAAGGTACAAATAAAAACGGGAACCATGACTATCGTTTACTTAATAACATAAAGAGCGAGAATTCATTATATCCATTGACCTATGAGACTTATTTCCAGGGGAAGGGGGATGTTATCAGTAACACGGACTTATACTACCCAAACCCCCAACCAGCTGACCCGGGGATTTTGCAACGCCTGGCCCACTGCACACCCGCTGTCCAGAGACCCGCCCACTGACCTGTCACCCACTTCGCCTTCCTCTAGTCGTTTTCATGACCTTTTTTATGGTGCCCCAAAGCATCCCCCTTTCCCATAAGGTGTACCCCGTGTTACGACCTGACGCCAGGCAAGAACAAAAGACTTGAGGCTTAAGATGGAGGCGTGGTTTACAGCTATTTGCCAAGGTAAGGTGTGGGTAATTACGGGGCCTCACAGATACTGACTAATACAACGCAAAACCCCCCCGCAAGTAAAAAACAGAAAAAGTGCAAAAGTTTAAAAGACTAGCCCCCAAGCTAAGGAAAAAGTCCTAGGGGGTTTTAAAGGGGGAAAATTTACCTGATGACACTGGAGGACAGGAGAGATAGGGAGGATATGATAGCAACATATAAAATGCTGAGGCAATCAACAGGGGACAGAGATAGAATGTTCCAAAATGGAGAAACGGCAACAAGGGTTCACAATTGGAAGTTGAAGACTCAGATGAATAGAACACAGTCATTGTTAAACACATACCCCCAAAACACTTTAACAAAGATCACTAAAAACTAAGATCACTTAAAAATCTAAGATTATTAAAAAATAAGATAACTATAAAACTAAAAACAGTGTTATTAAGATCACATTTTGTCACAAAAAACACAACCACCAAATCCATAAGATGACTATCAATATCTAAGGTCAAGTCCACTAAAACTATGGTCGCAGAACACACTCATTTTTTATACACATACCCACAAACACTTTAACCAAGATCGCAAGAAACTAAGTCACTAAAAACTAAGATCAGTATTAATATGATCACATTGTCAAAAAAATCACGTCCACCAAATCCATAAGATGATTACCAATATCAAATAACACTTGGGACAAGACACAAGATTACTAAAGCAATAATAACTTAAGACAAGATCACACAACACATTCATGTTTATACACATCCCTCAAACACTATCTGATATCACTAAAAACTAAGAACTCATTCACACAATAATCACTTCACCAACCCATATCATGATTACCAATATCTAAGAACACTTAGGAAACAAAATTCTAAAACAGTAATCTCCAAAATCACAAAACCATTTGATCACAAAAAAAAACTAGGCTCACATTCACTTAAGACATATGTACACTAAAACAGATGATTACTAAAATCTAAGCTCACTGAGATAAAGATCACCATCAACTAACACATGATGACTTAATTCACTATTTAAGATCAGAGAACACCCCATTTTTTTAAACATCTCCTCAAATACAAAATCATAATCCCAAAACCATAAGATGATGACCAAAATCTAGATCACCATCTCAAAAAACCCCTAAGATCATCTAAGTAATACATGAAGACAAAGAACAATTGCTATGAACACTTGCTACTATGTCAAGATCACTAAAACTATGAATACTTTTTTCTAAGATTACAAAGCTAAGATTACTAATAACTAAAATCACTGAAGAACCATATTAAAAAAATCACCAATAAAAACTGAGATTACTATTTAAATATGCTCACTAAAACACTCAGAACACACTCATTTTTTATACACATCTCCTTAGAAACAAAATCATGATCGCCCAAAACCATGAGATGAACCCAAAAACTAAGATTGTTTTAAAATAGATCGCTATAACTTTGATCACTTAGGGCAAGATCACTAAAACTATGATCATAGAACACACATTTTTATACACATACCCTCAAACACAATAACCCAAAATCCCAAAAACAAAGATCACTAAAAATTAAGTTCAGAATTAATATGATCGCATTTTCACAAAAATCACGACCACCAATCCATAAGATGATTACCAATATCTAAGGACACTTAGGACAAGACACTAAGATTACTAAAACAATAATCACTTGGGACAAGATCACTAATTGTATGATCACAAAACAATTCAGGTTTATAAAATGCCCTCAAACATTCTCCGAGATCACTAAAATATTAAAGAATTTTTTCACAAAAAAAATCATTTTCACCAACCCCCGAATGATTACCAATATCTAGGAAAACTTGGGACAAGACACTAAGGTTCCAAAACTATAATCTCCAAAATCAAAAAACTAACACTTAAACACCAAAAACTAGGCTCACAATATCTTAAGACATATGTACACTAAAACACGAACAAAAAAAAGCTGAACAATCATATAAAATATAAACACCCAAGAACCCAAGAACTAGACATGAATACTGAAGATATGACAACTAATCACCATTACACAAAAATTAGACATGAATATATAAACTTTTACACAAAACATATTGACTAAACAACTTGTCAAGAACAGTATCCCCCAAAAAACACAATTCTATCACTAGATCACATAAAATTTAAGACATGAGACAAAACCCCGAAAATTAAGACAGACATTCCAACTAAGACATGACGGGATAACTAATCATCATATCACAAAAATGGACATGTACATTAAAACATGTGAATCCATAATTTTTCACACAAACTAAAAACTCAACAAGGACACTAACGACACGATCAATAACCCCCAAAATCATAAACAACTTTTAAATCAAAAAAACACTAGGATTACAATCAGTTACACATATGTACACAAGAGACATGTACAAAAAAAAGCTAGACACAACCACATAAAGATATGAACACACACAAAAACAACATGAGCACTGAAGATATGAGAACTATTCACCAGTACAAAAAATTGACATTAGCACTTAAGACGTATGAAGATAAACTTTTTCAAAAACATAATGACTAAAAACTTGAAAGAACACTATCACATTTTTTATATAATTTTCCCAAATTTACAGTTGCTCTTTGCTGATGACACTGTGTTTTTGGGAGATTCTAAAAGAAGGAGAGGTTAGTGGATGAGTTTGGGGGGTTGTATAAGAAGAAAATTAAAATGAATATGGGAAAAGAGTAAGGTGATGAGAATAAAAAAAAAGATTAGGTGACGAAAGATTGATATCAGATTGGGGGAGAGAGGGAGGAGGTGAATGTATTCAGATATTTAGAAGTGGACGTGTCAGCAGATGGGTCTATAAAGGATGAGGTGAATCATAGAGTTGATGAGGGGAAAAGGGTGAGTGGAGCACTGAGTCTGTGGAGACAAAGAACTTTTGGGGAAACAAAGAGGGGAATGTATGAGAGTAAGTTATACCAACATTTTATATGGGTGTGAAGCAGGGGGATGAATGTTTCAACAAGAAGGATGGAGGGTGGAGATGTCATGTCTGAGGAATGTGTGGGGTGAATATAATGGAGAATTCGTAGTTTGAAAAATTTGAGAAGGTGGGGATTACTAAAAATATTATCCGGGGGGCTGAGGAGGGGGTTTTTGAGGTGGTTCAGACTAGTAGAGAGGATGGAAAATAGAATGACTTCGAGAGTGTATAAATCTGCAGGGAAAGGGGAAAGGGGGGGTAAATGAGGTTTTGGTGCGTGGAGCTTGGGCTTCCAGCAAGCTTGCATGAGCATATTTGATAGGGGGAATGGAGACAAATGGTTTTTAATATTTGACGTGCTGTTGGAGTGTGAGGAAAGAACATTAATGAAGGAACCCGGAAAACCAGCAGGCCGGACTTGAGTCCTGGAGATGGGAAGTAAGTGTCTGCACTCTGAAGGGGGGGTGTTAATGATGCAGTTTTTTGACTGTAGTGTAAGCGTGCCCCGGCAAGCAGTGATGAAGTGAAATGATGAGTTACGAGCATAATTCATTCCAGAATCCTGCTCAAGTGCCATTATCGAACGAATTTTCTAGTTTAAAAAATAAGTCAAGTAGGTTAGTCCATTTGAGACCTCCAAAACTACACTTATAATATTATACTTACAAAAGTGTAGGATTTCCGGTGTGCTCGTAACTGAGGATCCACTGTATATATATATATATATATATATATATATATATATATATATATATATATATATATATATATATATATATATATATATATATATATATATATATATTCAAGGGAAAATGATTACCTGTATTTGACAGGATTCCCCAAAAACGTCATGCAGACACTGCCATGGCTGGAATGAAGAACCCTATACAGCCTAGACCAAAGACGTATTTTTGGTATCTGCCAAAATGGCCAAAATAATCACTGATGGCTTAAAACCATTGTTGAAAACTTTTCTTTACTCTTTTCTTTGAAATCCTTCACGTTCTGTAAAATTTCTCTCTTAGTCATGTACTAACACAGGATGCTAATTTTACTCATTTCCTCCCATTTCGTAGGGGCTGCTTAGCCATACTGGTTTAGCGCTTCCCACTGAATACAATATGGTTGGACTCAGAGCTATTTAGGCTTCTTAGGACTACTGGCCGTTGAAAGGTATTGAATAAAAAAGGGGGGCACAGAAATTTTTTTTTGTGAAAACTTTTTTTTTGATACAGAGCTTAATTAAGCTCTATGCTCAAAAAAGTCTTCACAATGATAGGTTTTTGAAAGCGTATTTTATTTTGTTTCATCATTACTGTGAGCAGTACGCAATTTTTTAAGGTCCTATTTGAAAGTTACCAAAAAAGTAGCTTAATTACGCAACACATGCACGCTGTAAATCTTCCAAGTATTCTTACTATAATATTTTTTTTGAATATTCGCAGGTTTGGCATTCCATTTCGTGTATTCGAACTCCATAGTTTTGTTATCTAAATAATCCATTCTTAGTAATGAAATTATTTTATACAGCTTTATAAGATTATATTATATAAGTCTAATAAATTGTCTTTTTATGCTGTGATGCATAATTTATGCCAGTAAGATATGATTGAAATTTTTAATGTATATCGCCTTCAGTGTTGCGGGTAAAATTTGTTAAAAAACCATGACTTGCCACTGCTGTTAACATATACCAATTATGTGGAAGATGCACTTAATTATATATGTAAAACATGTGTAATAATTTTCTTAACACCTCAGGAAAGATGCATATAGTCATATTTTAATTAATTCCATGCACCCAGTTGTAAATAAAATTAAATTGATATTAGTGGGGAGGCATATGTAGAAAAATAAAGTTTCTTAGTATGTGAGTGATGAAGAAAAGGACTGGTTTACATACATGACTAATTTCCATTGTATTGTATATCAGTGGTATTCAGTACTGACATGATGATGAATTAGACCCCTGTAACTCTGGGGGATCTTTTCTTGTAGATTGTGACACCTACAAGCGAAGATACCCACATGTTGCCCAAGTGTTTTATTATATTGTGTTACTCAATGATAGTTGGCGGGAAAATGTATTCATAAAAGCTTCGAAATATTCGTTATAGCTGGGCAAATTTCAACCCTTTAAAATCACTTTTCAAAGATACGTTTTGGGAAAAACGAAGTCCAAAAAATATATTTTCTTTTTTTTTTATCAGATACGTTATACCTGTTGCACTTTTTTTTCCCCTGATATTTTTTTTTGGGCAGGTACAACCATTCAGAGGCATGGGTGTAGTGAAAATTATTCAATCATTGTCTGTCAACTCTCGGTATAGATTTTGATTTTTTATTTAGTTTATCAACGATAAAAAAGGCTTTAGGGGAAAATTCAAAATGTACAAAAAAAAAAACAAACTGATGCTGTAATATTTCGATTAAAGTGCGAAGACAAATTATAAATATTTCAGAACAAACAGAAGATGAAGCTTTTTGGGGAGATTTCAGTGAGGAGGAACTTCCCTGTACAAGATCCTTAACAACACTACGTTTATAAAAAATTGTCGCTTCTTCCATTTACAACGCTAGTCAAAAGATGTATTATGTTGTTCAGTTTATTGAAACAGCCAATTGAAGCTAATGTTGAGAATGTGCACGTCGCAAAGATACTCATTCTTTGACATATCTAAAAGAATGTTATGAAAAAAAAGTATATAACGAAAATTACAAATGGGGGGGAATGAACCCATCAAGTGAGTCTTAAAACGTAGAGGCCAGTGCGAACCACTCGGTCAGTGTGAGTTATAAGACTCACTTGCCAAGGATCCACCCGCTCACTGGGGCTTGTTTACAACCGTATTATTATATTTTATGGTCGTTATAATGTCTTCGGAAAAAAGAAAATCTTCATGGTATGGGTTTAAAACAATGGCAATTCCCAGAGTTACTTTAGGAAAACTTTACTCAAAAGATGTTAAAGAGGAAGATATGATATCCCTAGGATTGAAAAATATTGTTTTAGTTTTGCTGTGCTTTCAGATGTAGAAAACCAACATAAATTTATAGAAGGCTCACTGTACGGCAGCTAAATTACTTTGGAAACCCCTCCTAATAGATGAGCTGTTAGAGATTTACAGGTTTCATTATGCATGACAAAGTTACAATTTTTTTTAAAAACTGTATATTTGGATAAAATCTGTTTCATTGTTTGCAAAATGAAAATCAGCATGACCTAAAGGCAGCCACTGCTCGGGTTTCAAACTCTTATGTTTTAGAACTAATAAAAAGAAAAGCCTCATACGGTATTTTAGATTCAAAAATTTTGTCAAGAAACACAGGTGAACTTCAGTTCAGGTTGTTGCTGGACTGACAATACATTCTATAATTAGTAGCAAATTTTTCATGCAGCTTATGATGGTTTGTGTTTCGATCACTATAATAAAGTTCTTCAACTTCAAACTAATTTTTCAATGAAGTTCTATTCTACGTAGAGGATAATGGAGGAGCATGTGTTCCATTCCTCCTTTATAAGGAAGATTTATCTACTGCGCTAGAAAAAGTTTTGACTTCCATGTCGATTCACCTGATGGAAAAGTGCCCTTCTTTTCAACTGCCTTGACTTTTTCAAGAATGTCAGCAAACATGCTGAATTATTCACATAGATGCTGACAGACATCATTTACTACAATGAACCAAAGATCCTAAAGCCAAAGATTACAATTTTTAAGAAATATGATGAGAACAGAAGAACTACAGATATTACATCATTGAAAGAAGCAGACACGTTCATAGTGTTTTGAAAACTGCAAGTATGGAAAATTCACCTGCAATGAAA
>WNWK01042505.1:0-15951 GCA_009830355.1 Cherax destructor | reverse complement strand
GTACAAGAAACCACCAATTTACCGATTTCAACTACCCAATAAAGTGGTCGAAATTGCAATTTTGCCAATTTCATGAAAAATAAAAAGATGTCAATTTCAAAATAGGGTCCAGAATAAACAATGCAGACATTCCTGGCACTAAAATAAGATGTTATCTGTTCATTAGTCACGTCTTTAGGCCCCTCTTATATTACTCTTGCTTTCTATTTTGATTTTTAATCACACAAAAAATAGAAGATTTACCATTATGCAAACTACTGCATTATTGTAAAAATGGTATAAATAATATCAGTGCACTTGTGAAAGAATATTAGACTCACCAGTTGATGTGTATTGATGTGTGGCGTGATTTGTTTATTTCTTGAACATTGGCAAAATCGAACATTTCCCCTACTTTGAGCTCAATTTCAAGGTCGTTTTCATCGTGAAACTAATCAAAATCATCTCTATTTCTGTAGCATGTTTTCCATTCTATCAAGTGAGACCACGAAAAAGAGAATACAACCATAAATACTATACGAAAATACACCTCAAATTTGGCGTTTTAATCCAAAAACAGTTTTTTTTTCTCATTATGCACTGTGTGCTGCAAGATTTTTTTTATACAGTGCACACTGACCACACAGACCCATTCTCTCATATGTGGGCCTACCAGCTTTCTCCCGCTTGATTTGAAGCCGCTAGAATTTTTGAGTACAGTAGTTAGTTAGTTTGATATCTTTATTATGCACCCCATACCCATCCTGTGGGCGGTAGTCAAAAGATTACAGAGGTACATAATGGGTCCAGGGACTGGACCTCAAAGTTTGATGGCTGAGCAAGTTACAAAGGTAATGAACTCAGATGGTCACAATCATGACAAGTTACAAAGGTATTTGCAGATTACAGAGGTATATATAGGGTCCAGAGACTGGGCCCCAAAGTTTTGATAGCTGAACAAGGTACAATGGTAATTAATTCACTAGTTACAAGGTAATGAATCATGTAAGTAAATTTATTTTACGTCTGTACATGGTTGCACTCATGAACAAATTATAAAGAAAATGAGCAATCTATTAGTCTACACCCAGCCACAACTGTAATGAGTTATTGGTGCAAATTTTAATTGTTGGGTCACACACACACAAAATATACATATACACATACACACGCATACATGTATATACATACACACATACACATACACACATGTACATACACACACACACACACACACACACACGTGTCAATGCTTTATTTACGGGGAGCAAAGTCAGGGTATTTTTCCAGAATGGTCTGTAATATACCACTGTGGATAAAATACTTTGACATATCTTGAACATTTCTGAGTGAGTTGTCTCTGAATTCATTAATTTTGTCGCACTCCAGTACATAATGACGCAGGGTGTACAATAATCCAACTGACAAAGTTTACATTTTGTTTGGTCTACATCTGGGGTGGTGATTTAACCTGCCAAAGATACTTGTAACCCAGCCGGAGGCGGGCGGTGGACATCCAAGAGTCTGCTTATTTTGTTGGATGCACCATAGACATGTGGCTCCTCCTGCATGATAGAATGATGATAGATGGACTGACTGGTGTCAATCTCCCTGAGTCTTAAGTCAATAAAATTCAGTTGAAGTTCTTTTCGTATTATTGTTCTCAAACTGCTAACTGATAAGCCAAGATTGTAATCTACCCCCTCTTTGAAAGCATAAAACTTAGCCAATTTATCAGTTCTATCATGCATCTGAAGACCAATGTGAGATGGAATCCACAGCATTTGCACTCTGACTCTACTATCCACAATCCTACCATACCTGTGTCTGGCTTCTGACACAAGCATGCTACAAGTTATACTTGATGAGTTGAGAGCATTTATGGATGACAGAGAATCAGTTACAATTAGAGAGTCAACCTTAGATACATGGACGCATTTGAGTGCAAGGAGTATGGCAAACAGTTCTGTCTGAAGGGTAGAGGCCCAGTTATTGATGCGTGCTCCAATTTCTTTAAGAGAGCCATCACTCTGTATGACAACAGCAGCACTACCAGCTGCACCAGTGGATTGGTGAACAGAACCATCAACGTAAATAATTTGTGAGAGAGTGTGCTGTTTGGCTAAATTATCACTACAGCTTAAGGCATCATGTTTGGCTTCAAGGCGAAGCTTTGGTTGTGATTTAAGAAGTAGTTTGGGGGGAAATGAAGGGTTGGTAGTTTGGAATGGGGTAATATTCCATGGAGCGGAGAAGTGCCGCTGTTGCCTTACGGTTCCAGTTTTTTCGATCCATCTGGAGGGATGTTCACCAGTGCAGGGGTTTGAATGGGCTTGCCTGAGCATATTAACCCCAATTAGGATATTTCTTTCAGTAACACGATCTCTGATGCTTGGAATATCAAGTTCTTTCTGCATATTTAAAATTTTGGCAGTACGAGGGCATCATAAAATGATCCTCATTGCTTCGTTCTGCAGTTTTTCCAGCCCTCCAAGCTTCCAGTCAGACACAAGAGCAAGTAGTGGCGCAGCATAATCAACCAATGATCTAATATAAGCAAGATACATCATTTTCACAATTTTAACATTAGCACCATACCTGGGGTGAAACCCTGCCACAACTCTAAGTGCTCTCAGCCTTTCTTTGTATTGACGACAAAGTCTCGTTACAACAGGTCCAAGTAGTGGGACCTCAAAGCCTAGATACCTGTATCTGTTTACATATTCTAGAAGAGACCCATCATGCAACTGGATCTGGCGAACTGTGCCTCTCTGTCGAGGAGGACGCCTATTGAGCATCTTTGTTTTATCAGTAGAGATTATCAACCCCAGGTCCTGACACGAGGCTAGTACATGGTTAAGGATGTTTTGGGTGTTGGAGAACCGTGGGTGAATCATTATATCATCAGCAAAACTGATCATATAATGATGGGGCTGGCTAGGCATAGCATTAAGTAAGGCATTAATTAGAATATTGAATAGAGTGGGACTGGCACACCTCCCTGTGGGGTTTCTAATTAAAGTCTTTAGTTATACTTCTATGCCCCTGGAACAACACAGAAGACTTTCTGTTGGACAGGTAGCCTTTAATCCAGCGGAGAAGCCATCCTCCAACATCCATTCTGGCAAGTTCACTAATGATTACATGTCGGTTGGCAACATCAAAAGCAGATTTAAGGTCAAGGAAGGTAGTGTATGAGCTGTCAGTGTGCAGAGTGAGAAAGGTAGCTATGCATTGGTGCACACTCCTTCCATGCATGAAACCATGCAATCGGGGACAAAAAATTTTGATTCTGTACATGAGACGATTCAGAATCATCCTCTCAAATGTTTACATAAGCAGCTAGTAAGAGATATTAGGCGAAATGAATTTTGTTGATTGGGCTTAGGAATGGGAATGATGAGGCTGTTGGTCCAAGATTTAGGGAGCTCCCCAGTTACATAGCTCATGTTGTATAATTCGAGTAAAGGATTGCCTGTTACTCGACACAGCAATCTTAGTATATTGTAGGTAATACCATCCTCACCAGGCGACGTGGAGTTGCCTTTAGTTAGTGCTGCATCAAGTTCAAAGTCAGTGAAAGGAATGTTACAGTCATCTTCCTTGCTGAGGCATAAAACAAACAAGTCTCTCCCTAGCATCATATTTGTCATTTAATTTCCCTTTGTGGGTACTGGGAAGATTTTCATAGCTTGATGTAACAGCCCAAGCACTGACTAGCTCATTCGCCCTATGTAAGGGATGAGGGTGCGAATCTGACCAGTTTGTTACCCTAATTCTATTTATGTCCCTCCATGCTCGGCTAAGTGGGGTGTGAGCATTGAGACCATTGACAAATTTTTCCCAGTCAGTGTGCCGCAGCTCTGTCATACGCTCTCTGGCAGCAGCAAGGGCAGTTTGAAAGAGCTTCAGCATTCCAGGGGTACGATGATTTCTATAGGCTAGGCCTAGTCTGCGAGCAGTACGTTTCAGTGTTCGAAGTTTAAGATCATTGTAATAAGTATGGTTATTATAGGAGGTATGATTGTTATGGAAGTTGGTTGGGTTAAGAGTTCCAGGAGGTTTTTGGGGCGGCTCTAAGTAGTTTTGAATACTACTCACAAGGTCATTGTTAAAGGTCTCAACAGAGGAACACTCATAGGAATTATACTAGTCACATTGATCAGGGGGAACATTAAAACGTTTCCGTTTGAATATTCCACCAGGAAGGATAGTATTACCTATATCTAGTGAGGTTAGCCTTGGGAAATGGTCTGATGATATATCTGATACAACGGTAGACTCACAGCTGGCAGAAGTAATGTTGAAGCCAAGACACAGATCAAGGATGCCTCCATAGATATGTGTGGGTTCAAGGTCACCTACAATTTGCACATTATCATGACTATTTAACAGTGACAACAGTTGGTTACCATTACGATTACCAAACTGTGAGCTTCCAATGCTTTTGTGTCTTGCATTATAATCTCCAATGATAAGAGTAGGCTCAGACTGAGCACAAGTTGGGAGCTCCAAGTAATTGAACTTATCAGCAGGAGCATACAAATTAAATATGTTGAGAGCAGAGTTCCCAATATAAATCCTAACACCATGGTATTGCAGTCCCTCTGTTTTCTTGTGTGAGAAGTTGATGGGAAGTGATTTTTTTAATATATAGAACACAGGAGTTAGTAGATTTAAGGTTATATGCAACAAATGATGGCAATTTAGGGGGCTGGGATTTATCAGGGACTCTGCACTCTTGTAGACACACAATATCAATGGGTTCGGTGGTTACTTTATGATGAAGGTCCTCTTTAAGGGGGGCTCCTTGTCGTGGTAAAGAGGCTATCGGTCTGAGGAATTGGACCTCTTGGTCTTCTTCCTCAGACCGAACCTAATTACCCCCCAATCCCCCCTCCCTTTCCCATCTTCCCCAGCCTCCCGTTTCCCTTCCTCTTCCCCCTCCTCCTCATCCCTCCCTTATTTCCTTCCCATTTTTACCCGGGAGCTTCTCTCCACAGGCATTCTAGTTTCTAGGTAGGGGGAAGGGTACCGTGGTCCATTCCCATTCCGTTGAGGTTCTTGGCAGTGGTGTAGTTTGCCGTGGAATCTGGATCGCCTGGGGATGTCCCAATCCCTCTTCGGTCTCCCGGGGGGTGGCCTTGGGTATCTTTCGGGCGACGGGTGTATCTCTGGAGGCCACCTTTCGGATTCCGGGGGTGGTGGCCGAAGGCGGTATGCTTTGTGGCGGATATCCGGCCGCCCTCTCTTTTGTCCGCCGAGGTGGCTCGGTGGATGTGAGGTTGCTATCCCGGATTGCTGGTTTACTGGCATGAAGGGTAGGGTATGGCACGGGTTCCATGCAGCATCTGCACTACTTGCGGTGTTGAGGTCCTCTTGGGTGCGGAGGGGGATTTACGCCCCTTTCATTCCTCCTAGGAGCTATTCCCCCACGTTCCCCCCTTTTTTATTCTTTTTATTTTTATTTTATTTTCTTCTTTCTTTTTTTCTTAAAAACAAAAAAAAAGAAGTAACCTAACCATGGATGCCCTAATCCTTGACTCTACCCCGGGCCCCTTGATACCGCACCTAGTTCTGACCCTACCTTGTTAATGGATAACTCTTGGACACCTAATACCCTGTACCTGAAGCAGGTGCCAGTTCGTCACCTGCTTCAGGTCCCAGGACCTGACTGGCCCTTTCGATACATCTGACCTTCGCTCTTCTCTGACCTTGATTCCGGCTTCTCCCTCGATAGTTATGTTCCTGAAAATGTTGTGTTAGATAATTTTGTGTTAGATAATTAAAAGAACTTATGGGAAAAATAGGGTTAACTCCGATTCTATTTTCCCCATAAGAAATAATGGAAATAAAATTAATCCGTTCCAGACATCCAAAAGTATTAAAATAAAATATTTTTTTACAACATATAGACATTCAATTACACAATTTTATGAGAAATAAAGAAATAATAGTACAATAACATGTCACTTATATTTATTGAAGAGTTGTTGATGTGTGGAAGACAGGAGGAGAGAAGAGGATGGAGTAGTATGCTAGTGTTTGGAAGGGGAATCCCCTTCCATTAACACTGCAGGTGCCAAGTTCTTTTCTGGGGTTACTGGCCTTTTTCTTTTAATGCCACTAGGACCAGCTTGAGAGTCACTGGACCCCTCTCTCACAAAAAATCTGTCTAGGGAGCTCTGTGTCTGGCGGTTCTTTAAAATGTCCCTAAAATGTGACAAGACATGGTCATTAAACATGTCGCATACACGGCCTGCAACAGCTTGGTTAGGGTGATAATCATCCATAAAGCCTTGCACATCAGCCCATTTGGCACAGATCTCCCTAATCCTTGAAGAAGGCACCTTCTTCCATCTCTGTTCCACCTCCTCCTTCTCTGGACCATTTTCCTGAACTGTGGTCTGTTGTTGCTGCTGCTGCTGTTGAAGCTCTTGCAGCTCTTCAGTGGTTATCTCTTCATTGTCCTCATCCACCAACTGTTCCACATCCTCGGTACAAACATCCAACCCCATGGACTTGCCCAGTTCCACAATTTCTTGCACAACAGGCTCAGGCTCAGGGTTCTGAGGCTCAGCCTCAAAACCTTCAAAATCCTTCTCTACGACACAGTCTGGCCACAATTTTCTCCAGACAGAGTTCAAAGTCCTGGTAGTGACTCCCTCCCAAGCCTTACCTATAAGGTTTACACAATGCAGGATACTGAAATGATCTTTCCAAAAGTCTTTTAGGGTCATATTCATGTCTGTGGTCACATCAAAGCACTTTTGAAACATTGCTTTGGTGTAGAGTTTTTTAAAGTTGCAAATGACCTGCTGGTCCATGGGCTGGAGGAGAGGAGTGGTATTAGGGGTAAAGAACTTCACTTTGATGAACTTAAAGTCCACAATTTGCTCTGTCAAGTCTGGAGGATGACATTATCAGGAGGCACTTAAGTGGCAAATTATTTTCCTCGAGATATTTCTTCACACTGGGGCTAAACACTTCATGGAACCAATCACAGAAAATTTCCTTAGTGACCCACGCCTTATTGTTAGACTTCCACATCACACACAAATCAGACTTGGCGATACCGCATCTCTTAAACGCTTGGAGATTTTCAGAATGATACACCACTAAAGGCTTCACTTTAAAATCAACACTGGCATTAGCACAAAGCATAAGAGTTAGCCTGTCTTTCATAGGCTTATGTCCTGGGAGTACCTTTTTCTCCTGTGTAATGAAGGTCCTGTTTGGCATTTTCTTCCAAAACAGCCTGTTTCGTCACAATTGAACACCTGTTGGGGTTGGAATTATTCAGCCTCTATGTACCCCACGAATTCATTCACGTAATTTTCAGCCGCACTTTTGTCAGAAGTGGCTGCCTAACCATGCCTCACAACACTATGTATGCCACTTTGCTTCTTAAATCTGTCAAACCAGCCTTTGCTGGCTTTAAATTCATTCACTTCAGCACTCGTTGCAGGCATTTTCTTAACGAGATCATCATGCAACTGCCTTGCTTTTTCACATATTATCGCCTGAGAAACACTATCTCCTGCTAATTGTTTCTCGTTGATCCACAACAACAACAAAGTTTCCACTTGTTCCAGCACTTGAGATCTCTGTTTTGTGACCAAACTTGCACCTTTCGCAACAACAGCGTCCTTGATTTCCTTTCTCTTGGCCATAATAGAAGAGATGGTTGAATGGGATTTACTATAGAGCCTGGCCAGCTCAGTGATATGCACTCCACTTTCATATTTTGCTATCATCTCCTTCTTCAATTCTACCGTATTTCTGACATTCTTTACCACAGGCTTGGCACTAGGAGCTTTCTTGGGGCCCATGGTGGCTTATTTAGCAGTTGCAAGCACTAAAAACAGTGGAATAATGACAATATACTGGTATGAATGAGTGGGTTGTGGTCGCTCGCTTGTAAACAATAGCACACTGATGCTGAGTGGAGTGCCCGGGCCCAGCTGGGCCATGCGTACACGTCTGGGATGAATCGCCAACTCCGAGCGGATTCGTTAATACCGAGCCAAAATTCTCGTTAAAAAAATGGTCAAACACCAATTTGGACAAACGCCGACGTCGTCGAACACCGGGGGTTGACTGTAGCTAAGTGTTCTCAACACATTATATAAGTGTGGTGTATTTAATGTACAGTGGTCCCCCGAGTAACGAAAAAAATTAATCCCAGAAGCCTGCTCAAGTGCCATTACCGAACAAATTTACTCCCTTAAGGAATAATGTCACGTAGGTTAGTCTATTTCAGGCCCCAAAAAAACACTTCCACAAGCACTTACAATATTATACTTACATAATTGCATGATTTCCGGGGTGTTCATTACTCAGGGGACCACTGTGTGTTAATATTAAATTATTGTGCAATTCCTTGTGTTAACTTTTACTAGCTAGTACCAACTACAGTGGTACCTCAAGTTTCGAACTTAATCCATTCCAGGAGCTAGTTCTAAAGTCAAACCGTTCTAAAGTCGAAGAAATATTTCCCATAAGAAATAATGTAAATCCAATTAATCCTTTCCTTCTGTCAAGAGACATGACAAAATAGTACTACTTCAATATGAAGTTGTTATCAGCTCTATGGGTTATTTATCTATCACAATTCATCTAATACGACATAATAAACAACATACTAAATAACATAAAAACCTGATATACACTCTAGAATGAATAAAATATGTATCTCAATACGTATGTGATGCGGGGGAGGACAGAATCCGTGGGCATTCTTGCTCTAGCTATGAAAACGTCTTCCCATTCTTTCCTCCTTCAGACGTGTTAGTACAGTCATCCTTCCGTTTTCGTGTTTAATCCGTTCCTGAGGGATGCACTAAAACTGAAACACACGAAAACTGAAACCATTTTCCCCATAAGAAATAATAAAAATTCAATTAATCCGTTCCAGAAACCCAGAAGTTTGGATAAAAAAAATTTGGGGGGCCTTAAAGATAGATTTACATGCACAAATGAATGAAATGAATGTGGCACTTACCTTTATTGAAGACTAATGTTGCTGGATGGAAGAGAGGGAGGGGAGAGGGAAGAGACCCTATTTTTTGGAAGGGGAATCCCCTTCCATAAGGAAATTAGGTACGAAGTCCTAATCCGGGGTCACTTCCCTGCATGCCTGCTACACTCCCTCCCTGTCTGCTACACTCCCTCCATGCCTGCTACACTCCCTCCCTGCTACACTCCCTGCATACATGCTACACTCCCTGCATACATGCTACACTCCCTGCATTCATGCTACACTCCCTGCATACATGCTACACACTCTGCATACATGCTACACTCCCTGCATACCTGCTACACTCCCTGCATACCTGCTACACTCCCTGCATACATGCTACACTCCCTGCATACATGCTACACTCCCTGCATACAAGCTACACTCCCTGCATACATGCTACACTCCCTGCATACATGCTACACTCCCTGCATACATGCTACACTCCTGCATACCTGCTACACTCCCTGCATACCTGTTACACTCCCTGCATACCTGCTACACTCCTGCATACCTGCTACACTCCCTGCATACATGCTACACTCCTGCATACATGCTACACTCCTGCATACATGCTACACTCCTGCATACATGCTACACTCCCTGCAAACATGCTACACTCCTGCATACATGCTACACTCCGTGCATATATGCTACACTCCTGCATTCATGCTACACTCCTGCATACATGCTACACTCCTGCATACCTGCTACACTCCCTGCATACCTGCTACACTCCCTGCATACATGCTACACTCCCTGCATACATGCTACACTCCCTGCATACATGCTACACTCCTGCATACATGCTACTCTCCTGCATACCTGCTACACTCCTGCATACCTGCTACACTCCCTGCATACATGCTACACTCCCTGCATACATGCTACACTCCCTGCATACATGCTACATTCCCTGCATATCTGCTACACTCCCTGCATAGATGCTACACTCCTGCATAGATTCTACACTCCCTGCATACCTGCTACATTCCCTGCATACCTGCTACACTCCTGCATACATGCTACACTCCTGCATACATGCTACACTCCTGCATACATGCTACACGCCCTGCATACATGCTACACTCCTGCATACATGTTACACTCCCTGCATACCTGCTACATTCCCTGCATACCTGCTACACTCCCTGCATACCTGCTACACTCCTGCATACCTGCTACACTCCTGCATACCTGCTACATTCCCTGCATACATGCTACACTCCTGCATACATGCTACACTCCAGCATTCATGCTACACTCCTGCATACATGCTACACTCCTTGCATACATGCTACACTCCCTGCATACATGCTACACTCCCTGCATACCTGCTACACTCCCTGCATACCTGCTACACTCCCTGCATACCTGCTACACTCCCTGCATACATGCTACACTCCCTGCATGCATGCTACACTCCCTGCATACATGTTACACTCCTGCATACATGTTACACTCCTGCATACATGCTACACTCCTGCATAACTGCTACACTCCCTGCATACCTGCTACACTCCTGCATACCTGCTACACTCCCTGCATACCTGCTACACTCCTGCATACCTGCTACACTCCTTACATACCTGTTACACTCCCTACATACATGCTACACTCCTGCATACCTGCTACACTCCCTGAATACATGCTACACTCCCAGCATTCATGCTACACTCCTTGCATACATGCCACACTCCCTGCATACATGCTACACTCCCTGCATAGATGCTACACTCCCTGCATAGATGCTACACTCCCTGCATACATGCTACACTCCCTGCATACCTGCTACACTCCATGCATACCTGCTACACTCCCTGCATACATGCTACACTCCCTGCATACCTGCTACACTCCCTGCATACCTGCTACACTCCCTGCATACCTGCTACACTCCTTACATACCTGTTACACTCCCTACATACATGCTACACTCCCTGCATACCTGCTACACTCCCTGAATACATGCTACACTCCCAGCATTCATGCTACACTCCTTGCATACATGCCACACTCCCTGCATACATGCTACACTCCCTGCATAGATGCTACACTCCCTGCATAGATGCTACACTCCCTGCATACATGCTACACTCCCTGCATACCTGCTACACTCAATGCATACATGCTACCTCAATGCATACCTGCTACACTCCCTGCATACCTGCTACACTCCCTGCATACCTGCTACACTCCCTGCATACCTGCTACACTCCCTGCATACCTGCTACACTCCCTGCATACCTGCTACACTCCCTGCATACCTGCTACACTCCCTGCATACCTGCTACACTCCTGCATACCTGCTACACTCCTGCACCTGCACACTCACCTGCTACACCTCCTGCATACCTGCTACACATACTGCATACCTGCTACACTCCCTGCATACCTGCTACACTCCCTGCATACCTGCTACACTCCCTGCATACCTGCTACACTCCCTGCATACCTGCTACACTCCCTGCATACCTGCTACACTCCCTGCATACCTGCTACACTCCCTGCATACCTGCTACACTTCCTGCATACCTGCTACACTCCCTGCATACCTGCTACACTCCCTGCATACCTGCTACACTCTTAAACTCCATCGACTTTCTCACTTTCTTTACCAAAGGACTGGCACTAGGAGCTTTCTTTGGGCCCATGGTAGCTTATTTAGTAGTCACACACAATAATCAAGGCCCAAAAACAATGAATTGTTAATAAATGTTTTGTATAAACTCCTGGGGTGATGTTCACTCAAGCGTAAACAATGCTAGACTGTGTGACAATGTGCGTTGGAGGTGCGTGGGTGGTGGCTTACGGCCTTTGTATGTGTGCAGCACTGGTGGATAGGTTCCGGACATAAGCACGAAAACGGAGGGAATCACACGAAAACAGAGGTCAATTTTCCACGAAAAAACTGCACGAAAACTGAAACACACGAAAACAGAGATACACGAAAACAGAGGGATGACTGTATTCAGAGACTACTCATTCAGAAATGTTCAAGATATGTCAAAGTATTTTATCCACAGTGGTATATTAAAGCCCATTCTGGAAAAATACCCTGACTTTGCTCCCTGTAAATAAAGCATTGACACGTGTGTGTGTGTGTGTGTGTGTATGTACATGTGTGTATGTGTATGTGTGTATGTATATACATGTATGTGTGTGTATGTGTGTATGTATATACATGTATGTGTGTGTATGTGTGTGTGTATATATGTATGTGTATATGTATATGTGTGTGTGTGTGACCCAACAATTAAAATTTGCACCAATAACTCATTACAGTTGTGGCTGGGTGTAGACTAATAGATTGCTCATTGCTTTATAATTTGTTCATGAGTGCAACCATGTACAGACGTAAGTAAATTTACTTACATGATTCATTACCTTGTAACTAGTGAATTAATTACCATTGTACCTTGTTCAGCTATCAAAACTTTGGGGCCCAGTCTCTGGACCCTATATATACCTCTGTAATCTGCAAATACCTTTGTAACTTGTCATGATTGTGACCATCTGAGTTCATTACCTTTGTAACTTGCTCAGCTATCAAACTTTGAGGTCCAGTCCCTGGACCCATTATGTACCTCTGTAATCTTTTGACTACCGCCCACAGGATGGGTATGGGGTGCATAATAAAGATATCAAACTAACTAACTAACTGACTGTATGTATTAGAGAAAACGGAGTGTGAGGCAAACTGCATTAGATCATAAGAAAACCATAATGTACAAATGAACTGGTGTACATACACCATTTACACACCTTGCAGAAGATAGGCAGAGCGGCTTATGCTTAACTGCTACACTCTTAATGCTACACTTAACCCTTTGACTGTTTCAGTCGAATATATACGTCTTACGAGCCAGTGTTTCGGAAGTATATACAGTGGACCCCCGGATGACGTCATGCTCCAAACTCAAACTATTATGTAAGTGTATTTTTGTAAGTGATTTTTTAAGTGTAGTATTTTTAGGGTTCTAAAAGGACTAATCTAATTTACATTATTCCTTATGGGAACAAATTCGTTCGGTAACGGCACTTGAACAGCCTTCTGGAATGAAATAATTACATAATCCGGGGGTCCACTGTATACTCAAAATTCTAGCGGCTTCAAATCAAGCAGGAGAAAGCTGGTAGGCCTACATGTGAGAGAATGGGTCTGTGTGGTCAGTGTGCGCTGTATAAAAAAAATCCTGCAGCACCCAGTGCATAATGAGAAAAAAAAAACTGAGGTGTATTTTCGTATAGTATTTATGGTTGTATTCTCTTTTTCGTGGTCTCATTTGATAGAATGGAAAACATATTACAGAAATAGAGATGATTTTGATTAGTTTCATGAAGAAAACGACCTTGAAATTGAGCTCAAAGTAGCAGAAATGTTCGATTTTTGCCAATGTTCAAGAGTAAACAAATCGCGACATGCATCCAATACACGTCAACTGGTGAGACTAATATTCTTTTACAAGTGCACTGATATTATTTATACCATTTTTAAATTAATGCGGTAGTCTGCATAACAGTAAATCTTCTATTTTTTGTGTGAATAAAAAATCAAAATAGAAAGAAAGAGTAATATAAGAGGGGCCTAAAGACATGACTAAAGAACAGAGAAAACCTTATTTTAGTGCCAGGAATGTCTGCATTGTTTATTCTGGACCCTATTTTGAAATTAACATCTTTTTTATTTTGCATGAAATTGGCAAAATTGCCAATATCTGACCACTTTACTGGGTAGTTTTAATCAGTAAATTGGCGGTTTCTTGTACTCAATCGTTAGAACATAGAACAAATGGAGTTCTAAAGAAATAGTTATGAGTCGGCGAAATCGCCGATGTGTATATCTCGCCGAGATCACTAACTTCGCAAGAGCGTAATTCCGTAAGTTTTCTATCAAATTTCGTACTTTTGGTGTCAATACCATCGGGAAAAGATTCTCTATGATTTCATAAGAAAAATAATTTTTTTTTTTAGAATATTTTGCGACATAGAATAACTGTTTCAGAAATGGGCTTGCAACAGTCAAAGGGTTAATGCTACACTCAACTTAACTGCTTTAAACTCCACATCTTGCACCTGTGCTGGTTGCAGGAACACATTAAAATCACTAAGAGTGTGTTATTAGTCTTGAAGATGCAATATTATTATATTGTAATAATAATAATAAATAATAATAATAATAATAATAATAATATTTTTATTTCATTGCAAGTTTACATCAAGATTTTGTAATTACAATCATGAACTGAAGCGCAAAGAGAGCCACTATCATGCCATGGCATTATGGGCAGACTAAATCTAATGGCTTACAGACTACTTAATGCTAGAGAAATTGATTGAGTTTGTTTTAGTTAAACATTAGCTTATAACAGTTAATAAATTTACTCAAATTACAATCTGAGGATATTACATTGTGGCAAGTGTTTTGTAGGATGGTTACATCAATAGTAAATATTGAAATTATATTATAGGAAAATAACACTGAGCATTGTTGAAAGAAGTTTACATAACATATAAACACATTAATTAACATAAATATGAGATGTTTTTCCAGTCGGCTTGATGGAGTGAACAAAAACCATTCGTGTCCGGGCTGGTAACAACAACAACTGGTTTGTTTACAAAACTCGCGAACCTTCTACACTCTCATGTACTCATCTTGTTTACTCACCTCTCACTCTACATTAAAACTTCAAATATTTTAAGGTAAGTAATGAAGGATGAGGTGAATCATAGAACTGATGAGGGTAAAAGGGTAAGTGGTGCACTGAGGAGTCTGTGGAAACAAAGAACTTTGTCCGTGGACATGGGTGTGGATGTGGATGTGGAGCATGAGTCGTGAATGTTGCAACAAGGAGGCAATGGAGATGTCATGTCTGAGATCAATGTGTGGTGTGAATATAATGCAGAGAATTCGTAGTGTGGAAATTAGGAGGAGGTGCGAGATTACCAAGACTATTATCCAGAGGGCTGAGGAGGGGTTGTTGAGGTGGTTTGGATATGTAGAGAGGATGGAACAAAGTAGAATGACTTCAAGAGTGTATAAATCTGTAGTGGAAGGAAGGCGAGGTAGGGGTCGGCCTAGGAAAGGTTGGAGGGAGGGGGTAAAGGAGATTTTGTGTGCGAGGGGCTTGGACTTCCAGCAAGCATGCATGAGAGTATTTGATAGGAGTGAATGGAGACAAATGGTTTTTAATACTTGACGTGCTGTTGGAGTGGAAGCAAAGTAATATTTATGAAGGGATTCAGGGAAACTGGCAGGCCAGACTTGAGTCCTGGAGATGGGAAGTACAGTGCCTGCACTCTGAAGGAGGGATGTTAAATGTTGCAGTTTTATAACTGTAGTGTAAGCATGCCTTTGGCAAGACAGTGATAGAGTGAATGATGATGAAAGTTTTTCTTTTTCGGGCCACCCTGCCTTGGTGGGAAACGGCCAATGTGTTAATAATAATAATAATAAAAAGTAATGAGTGTACTGTATATGCATTTTATCGCTCTAGGGCACTTTAAAAGCTTAGTATATAATGTGTGAGTGGGGTAGCCAGATGGAGGTTACATACCTACCACACACTGATACCTACCTACCTTACTATTCACCTTGCACCCTATACAGTGGAACCTCTACTTATGAGTTTAATCCATTCCAGGAGCTTGCTCGCAACTGGATTTGCTCGTTTGCAGAGTCAATTTGCCTCATTTAAATTAATTGAAATGGAATTAATCCGTTCCAGTGGAATTTCAGGCTCCACAAAATACTTCAATAATTTCCCAAATATCGACTCTATGGCTTGTTTATCTATCACATTTCATCTAATAAGATGTAATAAACAATATTAATAACATAGATACATGATATATACACTAGAATGAATGAAATATTACGTATGTGAGTAGTGTTAGGGGAGGCGGAGTCAGTGGCCATTGTTGTTGTTGCTCCTGGCATACCTTCCCAT
>WNWK01042504.1:0-15951 GCA_009830355.1 Cherax destructor | reverse complement strand
TGAGTTATTGATGTAGAGCCCATGCCAGATTCCATAGGTGAGGTGGGGGTAAATGAGTGAGTGATATGGTTTAAAAGGAGAGTTTTTGGGAACATAGTCCGTATTTGGATAGTTTCCCCAGGTTTTGAGATTTTTTGGAAATTTGTTGTTATGTGTCTTGAGGCCTTTTCAAGATGGTTCAAGAATTTTCCTCTGTGAGTTTTGTGATGGGGCCCAATATTATTTAAGGGGCATTTGCAGCCTTTCCCAAACTGAAAATAGGTTTTAAAAATTTGAGAGAAGTTTTTGGTCATCACCCAGGTAGATATTTTCTGCAATTCAGTTTTTAAAGTGTTTAATGTGGGGGTTGGGGGGAAAACTATGTATGTCATCTGTAGTAGGGTTTGAGAGTTGAGATGTTTTTGGTGGTCGTTAATGTAAATGAAAAAGAAAGGGAAGAACACTTCCTGGGGCAATTAATTTTTCGGGAGAGCTAGCCCATTTGTGTACACATATTGGTTTCTTTTAAGGTATGTTTTGGAGTTGGGGAGGCCCTTATACCATAGGGATAATTTTAGGGGGGAATCATGGTCAACTGTATCAAAATTTTTTAAATCAATGAAGATTCCACGGGTTTTTTTTCTAAAGACCCCCTGACCACACAGACCCTTCCCCTTCCAATCTAGGCCTACCACCCTGTTTCCTTGATTTGAGGGTGCAAAATTGGGGAATGGGGGACCCCGTAAAACCCCCGGGGAAATTTTAATTTTTTTTTTTTGTTTTTTTGGGGGGGGAAAATAATTTACATTATTTTTTAAAAGAAAATTTATTTAAGGATTAACCAAAGTTTTTGGGGGATTAATAAAGCCCTGGGGAAACCGATTAATGGGAAAACCCCAAAGGGGTTAATGAAATTTGAACATAAGTTGAACATAATAATTTCTTATTTGTAGTAATGCAATTTATTAAATCAGATCAAACAAATCAAATCAATTATTTTTATTGCAATAACAGTTTATATGGTCATTAGAAGAGTTACACAATGCCGAATTACAGAAAATATCAACATGGATGATGACTAATAAGCTTACTCTCAATACTGACAAGACCTACTTCATACAGTTTGGAAACAGAGCCACAAATGTTCCACTTAACATAACACTCAATGGTTCACCCATCACAAGACGTACAGAGGGAAAATTCCTAGGAATCCACATTGACAGTAGCCTAAAATTCCAAACACACATACAACAAATTTCTAAGAAAATCTCAAAGACAGTAGGCATAATATCAAAGATACGCTACTATGTGCCTCAATCAGCTCTCCTTGCACTATATCACTCACTCAGCAACAGCGGCAGCGGCAGCAGTGACACCCAAGCTCTGTTATTTTTCTCCAGCCAGAGCCCATCAACGCTTCTATGATGGCCTAATTGCAAGTACTACTGCACTAACGCATGTAGAACCCAGAATGACCCAAGAATATCAACAGTGAGACCATCAACTCAAAAATTGCCGATCTAAGTGGAGACTGCCATCCAAACCCAAAGCACAGTCCGCTGCCAGACGAACACCTACCCCAAGCTCTGAGCAACTATAGCTTCTCTGTCTTAACTACAACAACCCTGTACTACTATGAGACCTAATAACAGAAGAAGCAACAAAAAGAACAGCAAGAAATCACCAAGAACTCGACTATTTCACTTGACTACCCAGCAGGATGCCGGTGCCTCATCCACCCCACCACCACCACCCCAGGCGACGCAACAACAACAACAATAGCTGACTCTCCCTCACCCTACTCAACCAGCATCCAAGGCGACAGGACAGCAACAACACCAATCAGAACTGAATCTCCCTCAAACCACACTGCCTTCAAAGGATTTGACTCATCTGAAACGATCTCAGGTATGACAAATGATCCTGTCACTCTTAAGTCATACATCACCACCCTAACTGAGGAAAACACAAATCTTCGTACAACACTATCTAAACATGAAACTAAGTTAGCCCACCTTGAAAGCAAGATCCACAGCTTTGAACAGACGTTTACATCAGCTGGAATGGCTGATTTTGGAAAGACCCTCCAATCAGTCATAGCCAGCCATACAGAGCGGTCAAGGACTGGAAGACTAACATGGATACCCAGCTGAACGAATATTTTACAAACCAAGAAGATAAAACTGAGCAAGATAAGTTATCTGACTCGGTAATAATTAGCAGTTCACTCTTTCCAAGTGACAAACCATACCAACTGCAAAGTTGCTACTCTTCAGACCATAAAAGACCCCTTAAATGTAATAGTGCCAGCATCAGAGATAACAGAATCACGATTACTAGGTAACCAAGGTAGAAAACAAAGTGTTATGCTTAGATTTCACACGAAAGACAGGAAAAACGATCTAATAAGTTCATCTACTAAAGCAAAAAAAGATGTTTATGTAAATGAGTGTCTCACAAAAAAACGCAGAACCTCCTATACAGATTAAGAAAACTTAAACGTGAGAATAATGACAAAATCCACCAGTGCTTCACACGGGATGGGAAAATTCTAGTAAGGAAAACAAATGTAGGCCGTGTTTACTATATCACAAATGAAAATGAACTGTCCAACTTCCTTCGAGATGCTAATCTTACAGAGACTGACCAACCTCAGAGACCAAATCCCTAGACTACATTAGTGCATGTAAATTCCATAATTGTCCTAGTAACTGCTACCTCACTATCTCAAATTTCTCACACAATTGATTGTGTGACTTATTTTGTATTTTCTTGTATCAAAAGCAACTACATACCTCATTGTATATGTAACTTTTTATATATATCTTTTTTTCTTTATTTGTAACCATTCTAAAATTTCAACCAGTGCAATATTGAATTCAAATAATTGTCCAAACCAAGTTAATACTAGTCATAGTAACTATTCCAACCATTTTATTAGCCAGCTAAATTAGTAAATCATCAACATTGTACAACTATCCTATATCTCTGTGAAAAAAAAATTCAAAATTGTAATAATCCAATAGTTAGTATATGTAACTTTTTATATAGTATATCTTTTTCTATAATTGCATTTATTTCCTATATTTTTAATACATATTTACCACTATACCATTTTCCAACCTTAACTATATACAGTATTAGTGATCACTTTATTTACTTAAAATTTGATTTAAACCTTTTTTACTATTAGTCCACTCTACTTTGTACAATTAATCTCAATATTCTCTTAAAATAGTTCTTCCCATTCATCTACCTCTTTTTGTCTTTTATAAATTCTAAAATTTTCAATCAGTGCAATTTTGAATTCAAATAATTGTCCAAAACAAGTTAATACTAGTCATAGTAACTATTCCAACCATTTAATTAGCCAGTTCAATAAGTAAATCATCAACATTGTACAAATATCCTATATTTCTGTGAAAAATTTTCAAAATTGTAATACAGTAGAACGTTATTTAGCACGAGATTATGTTGCACGTTACCGGTATTGCACGATTTAAGATTTGCGACACATTATCATCTTACACAACGTAAAGATGATATTACACGGTTCGGCAGGAGGGGAAAAATTTTGAGTGCGCGGTCGCCCGCGGTGGGTTAAACCATTGAGTCAGTGGGGGTCCTACTAAGGGTGGCTATGAGCCACATCAAGTGTTTAATGCTGACAAGACAAGTGTTTTCTGGAAGAAAATGCCAACACGAACTTATATCAGTCAGCAAGAGAAAAGTGCACCAGGCTTCAAGACAGCAAAGGATCGCTTCACCTTGCTCCTTTTCGGTAATGCATCAGGTGATTTCAAGTGTAAGCCCATGGTTATTTACTGCCTAAGAATCCTCATGCTTTGAGGAAAAGGGAATTTGTTTTTCCTTCCTGCAAACTGTAAGTTTATTCAGATACACGGGGCCAGGAGCTGAGTCTCGACCCCTGCAACCACAATTAGGTGAGTACAGTTACATACATTATCATACATAGCAGCATATGTGTAGAGAACCTAGGATAACCCAAGTCAGTCAATGGAAATACTAAGTCACTGACTTTTTTGGGTTATCCTAGGTTCTCTACACATATGCTGCTATGTATGATAATCTTCATAATTGTATCTGTGTATACCTGAATAAACTTACTTACAGTTTGTGGGAAGGAAAAACAAATAACCATTCTCACAAGCAGTCTTGTTGTGGTTCAGCAGACACCACCAGCCTTACCCAGCCACCACGGACCCCACCATCCCAGCATTCGTACGTATTTCATACGCGTCAAGAAGTCCTGGCTACAAGCCAGCTGTGTTTGTGAAGAATAAAGAGAGAATTGTGTTTTGATCTTGAATTAACGAAGAAAACAAAGATATTAGACAAGACATAACCCGTGGCCGTAATGAAGTGTTACTTTGTACACATAAAAAGATGTAAACATAAGTTTGTGTGACTGACTGACTGACTTGACTGACTGACTGACTGACTGACTGACTGACTTGACTCACTGAATGACTCACTGACTTGACTGACTGAATGACTTGACTGACTGAATGACTGACTGACTGACTTGACTGACTGAATGACTTGACTGACTTACTGAATGAATTGACTGACTTACTGAATGACTTGACTGACTTACTGAATGACTTGACTGACTTACTGAATGACTGACTTACTGACTGACTTACTGAATGACTGACTGACTGACTTACTGACTGACTTGACTGACTTACTGAATGACTTGACTGACTTACTGAATGACTTGACTGACTTACTAAATGACTGGACTGACTTACTGAATGACTTGACTGACTTACTGAATGACTTGACTGACTTACTGAATGACTTGAATGACTTACTGAATGACTTGACTGACTTACTAAATGACTTGACTGACTTACTGAATGACTTGACTGACTTACTGAATGACTTGACTGACTTACTGAATGACTTGGCTGACTTACTAAATGACTTGACGACTTACTAAATGACTTGACTGACTTACTGAATGACTTGACTGACTTACTGAATGACTGACTGACTGACTGACTGACTGACTTGACTGACTTTAAGTTAGACACTCAGTTCTACCATCGACTTCAGTTCAAGAACTTCTACTATCCACCTCAGCCCAGTAGGGCCACAGCATAACTCTCCACTCTCCACAATCATTCACAAACACCAACACCCACAATTTAAGGTAAATACTATTATTTCTATTACATTTGTAGTCTTAAGCAGTAAAAACAACATAATACATCACGATAATGAACTACAATTACATATTCACTTTTATTTTTGTAAGATCTGTTGGTCTAAAAAAAACTTGTTTGGCTTTTTGGGGACTCCCAGGAACGTAACCCTATTTTTCCCATTAGTTATTTTAATTATTTAACACGAAATTATCTAACACGACTTTTTCAGGAACGTAACTATCGTGCTAAATGACGTTCTACTGTATATTATAATAAACACAGGCAAAACACAAGCACAAATCACTCTTCGATATCCCTTGTGTCCATCTCTCCCTATGCAAAAATGTTATGCACAGGATGATAACAAATTCCCACTCTAGACAGCATACTCCACCTATATTCAAAACTTTAAAACTACTCACCGTAAAAAATATTCATACCTATTCATGTGCCTTCTACATACATAAAACTCTACATGCTAATATCAACCCTCCGCTCAAAATTCTCCTCAACAACTTTAATAGGTCCCACGACCACGACACAAGACACAGATCACTATTTGACATACCCCGAGTCCATACTAACCAATGTAAAAATTCTATGCACATAAAGGGCCCCAGAATCTGGAATTCATTACCAGTAAATATTAAGTTAACCTTGTCGGAAAATCAATTCAAGACTCTTCTCAAAAATCACCTACTCACCCTATACTAAATACTCATACTGTAACAAACTTTCAAACCCAATGTTATTTTACTTAAGATAATCTCAGTTTTATATTGTCATCCTCCTTAACACTTGTTGCAATTTCATATCATCATATTGTCATTTTAATTAGTATAGTATCATCATTTTGTTAATTTTAAATAAAATATATAACTAGAAGAAACTCAATAAATTTCTCTAGTATTGTTATTTTACTAGTATAGCATCAACATATTGTAACTTGAAATAAAATATACAACTAGGATAAACTCAACCAATTTCTCTAGTATTGTCTTTTTAATAGTATGTATAATCATATTGTAATTTGAAATAATATATAACTAAAATAAACTCAATCAATTTCTCTAGTATTAAGTACTTAGTGAATAAGTCTTTAGAATAAGCTGCCCCTAATGCCATGGCATGCCAGTGGCTCTCTTGCATTACAGTTTTATAATTGTAACTACCAATAACTATGTATACTTGTAACTTGCAATGAAATAAAAATATTATTATTATTATTATACAGTGGTACCCCGGTTTACGATGGTCCCCAAACTCACCCTTTTATGTAAGTTTATTTTTTAAATGCTTTTGTAAGTGTAATTTTGGGGTCTAAAGGACTAGTCTATTTTACAACATTTCTTAAGGAGATAAATTCGTTTGGTAATGGCACTTGAACAGCATTCTGGAATGAAAATATGTAAACCGGGTACCACTGTATTATTATTATTATTATAAAGGGCCCGAAGATCTGGAATTCATTGCCAGAACACACTAAAGGGCACCTACCTACAAATAAATTTAAGGCCCTACGTACTTAGAAATCACCTCATACCCAAAATTAACCAGACAAACACTATACTTAACACCTACCAACTATTTGATCATTTACTTCAAACTTAAAATTGTTTCAATCTCAATGTTTTAAATTGCACTAAATTGTATTGTCCTTGATGATTGTTCAACTATTTAATCATTACTTCAAACTTAAAAGTGTTTCAACTTCATTGTTTTAAATTGTAATACCGTATATTTTATATACTACAATATCAAAACTGTAATTCTTCTCTACCTAACTTATTAAAGCCATATAGAGTGAACTAATAGAATATTAAATTTTCTTTTATTCATTGTAACTCACCTAATAACCATATTTACAATGACAACACTGTTATTGCCTTATTAATCTTATGTTAGTCTTAAGTTTGCCCGAAATGCTCTGCATATAAAGGGGCTTTTGGCATGTTCACCTAATTATTACACTCCTTTATACAAACATGTATCATGCTAAAATAAAATTATTATTACAGTGGACCCCCGAGTAACGTAAAAACTTCATTCCAGAAGCCTGCTCAAGTGCCATTACGAGCATTTACTCCCTTAAGGAATAATGTCACGTAGGTTAGTCTATTTCAGACTCCCAAATATACACTTCCACAAGCACTTACAATATTATACTTACATAATTGTACAATTTCCGGGGTGCTCGTTACTCGGGGGTCCACTGTATTATTATTATTATTATTACAGGTCTGCCATCACAAATCCGGCAATCAATCATCCGGTTCCATCAGTTATTCAGCACTAATTTCGGCTAGCATAATTTAAAATTTCCAGGGTCACCACACCAATCTGCTGCTACTATGTGGTGGCACTACTTGCTGCATAAGTCATTCCAATTTCTTTTTCTCCATTTATTGTTATAACCTGCTTACTTTTAGCCCTAGCCATTGTTCCAACGAATAAAAGAAATACTTCTCGTTGTGTAAAGCACATACACAGTACTAGTACATTGTCCATAAAAGATAAGGTGGCTTTGAAACCACTCAATTGCCATGAGCTCAGTCTCGTGATGCAGGGGAATATACTTTATTATTACTCTAATACAACACTATGGCTTATTTACCTATCACAATTGATCTAATATGACATAATAAACAATATAAATAACATAAAAACATGTTAAATGCTCCAGAATGAATAATATTTGGCATAATACTGAGCAGTTCGACAGAGGTATGAAGAGGATATGGGATACAATTACCATCCTCCTATCCCTGTCTTGGGGGCTTATATTAGAAAAAAAAAGTGTAGCACAGGGCTAAATGTGATATACAGTAGGCCCTCATTTACCACGGTAGTTACGTTCCTGAAAACGTCGTGTTAGCTAAAATCGTGTTAGATAATTAAAAGAACTTATGGGAAAAGTAGGGTTACGTTCCTGAGAGTCCCCAAAAAGCCAAACAAGTTTTTTTTAGACCAACAGATCTTACAAATATAAGAGAGAATATGTAATTGTAGTTCATTATCGTGATGTATTATGTTGTTTTTACTGCTTAAGACTACAAATGTAACAGAAATAATAGTATTTACCTTAAATTGTGGGTGCTAATGTTTGTGGATGATTGTGAAGAGAGTGGAGAGTTATGCTGTGGCCCTACTGGGCTGAGGTGGATAGTAGAGATTCTGGAACTGAAGTCGATGGTTGTACTGAGTGTCTCTAACTTTAATAAAGTCATTCAGTAAGTCAGTCAAGTCATTCAGTAAGTCAGTCAAGTCATTCAGTAAGTCAGCCCATTCAGTAAGTCAGTTAAGTCATTTAGTAAGTCAGTCAAGTCATTTAGTAAGTCAGTCAGTCAAGTCCTTCAGTAAGTCAGTCAAGACATTCAGTAAGTCAGTCAAGACATTCAGTAAGTCAGTCAAGACATTCAGTAAGTCAGTCAAGACATTCAGTAAGTCAGTCAAGACATTCAGTAAGTCAGTCAAGACATTCAGTAAGTCAGTCAAGACATTCAGTAAGTCAGTCAAGACATTCAGTAAGTCAGTCAAGACATTCAGTAAGTCAGTCAAGACATTCAGTAAGTCAGTCAAGACATTCAGTAAGTCAGTCAAGACATTCAGTAAGTCAGTCAAGACATTCAGTAAGTCAGTCAAGACATTCAGTAAGTCAGTCAAGACATTCAGTAAGTCAGTCAAGACATTCAGTAAGTCAGTCAAGACATTCAGTAAGTCAGTCAAGACATTGAGTAAGTCAGTCAAGACATTGAGTAAGTCAGTCAAGACATTGAGTAAGTCAGTCAAGACATTGAGTAAGTCAGTCAAGACATTCAGTAAGTCAGTCAAGACATTCAGTAAGTCAGTCAAGACATTCAGTAAGTCAGTCAAGACATTCAGTAAGTCAGTCAAGTCATTCAGTAAGTCAAACAGTCAAGTCATTCAGTAAGTCAGTCAGTCAAGTCATTCAGTAAGTCAGTCAAGTCATTCATTAAGTCAGTCAAGTCATTCAGTAAGTCAGTCAAGTCATTCAGTAAGTCAGTCAAGACATTCAGTAAGTCATTCAGTAAGTCAGTCAGTCAAGTCATTCAGTAAGTCAGTCAGTCAAGTCATTCAGTAAGTCAGTCAGTCAAGTCATTCAGTAAGTCAGTCAGTCAAGTCATTCAGTAAGTCAGTCAGTCAAGTCATTCAGTAAGTCAGTCAGTCAAGTCATTCAGTAAGTCAGTCAGTCAAGTCATTCAGTAAGTCAGTCAGTCAAGTCATTCAGTAAGTCAGTCAGTCAAGTCATTCAGTAAGTCAGTCAAAGTCATTCAGTAAGTCAGTCAGACAAGTCATTCAGTAAGTCAGTCAGACAAGTCATTCAGTAAGTCAGTCAGTCATTCAGTAAGTCAGTCAAGTCATTCAGTAAGTCAGTCAGTCAAGTCATTCAGTAAGTTAGTCACACAAACTTATGTTTACATCTTTTTGTGTGTACAAAGTAACACTTCATTACAGCCACAGGTTATGTCTTGTCTAATATCTTTTTCTTCGTTAGTTCTAAGACTTAATAAATGCTTAAACATTTTCTTGCCACTTTGAGCAACACTTGTATGCCTACTGGGTGACATGATTGCTTGGCAGATACAAGATATAGTAATTTAAAGATCAAAACACAATTCACTCTTATTCTTGACAAACACAGCTGGCTTGACGCGTATGGAATACGTCGAATGCTGGGATGGTAGGGTGTTGTTGGGGGAGGGTAGCATGGGAAGGCGGGTGGTCTCCCAGCTGTTCCACAACATTAGCACCGGCCGCTTGAGGGAATGGTTGTTTTTCTTCCTGCAAACTATAAGTTTATTCAGGTATACACAGATACAGTTACAAAGATTATCATACATAGCAGCATATGTGTAGAGAACCTAGGATAACCCAAACATTGGGTTATCCTAGGTTCTCTAGATAACACTGGGTTATCCTAGGTTCTCTAGGATAACACTTTGGGTTATCCTAGGTTCTCTAGGATAACACTTTGGGTTATCCTAGGTTCTCTAGGATAACACTTTGGGTTATCCTAGGTTCTCTAGGATAACACTATGGGTTATCCTAGGTTCTCTAGGATAACACTTTGGGTTATCCTAGGTTCTCTAGGATAACACTTTGGGTTATCCTAGGTTCTCTAGGATAACACTTTGGGTTATCCTAGGTTCTCTAGGATAACACTTTGGGTTATCCTAGGTTCTCTACACATATGCTGCTATATGATAATCAATGAACTATCTCTGTATACCTGAATAAACTAGTTTTGCGAAGGAAAAACAAATTCCCTTTCCTCAAAGCATGAGGATTCTTACAGGGTAAATAACCATGGGCTTCCCTTGAAATCACCTGATGCATTACCCAAAAGGAGCAAGGTGAAGCGATCCTTTGCTGTCTTGAAGCCTGGTGCACTTTCTCTTGCTGACTGATATAAGTTCATGTTGGCATTTTCTTCCAGAAAACACTTGTCTGTCAGCATTAAACACTTGTTGTGGCTCATAGCCACCCTTAGTAGGCCCCCCACTGACTCAATGGTTTAACCTACTGCAGGCGACCGCGGCTCAAAATTTTCCCTCCAGCGAATCGCGTAATATAAGGTTTACGTCGTGTTAGATAAAAATGTGCCAATTCTTCAATCGGTAATACCCAAAACGCGCAACATAAAGTCGTGCTAAATGAGGGTCTACTGTATACTCGTAATGCACCATAAAACTGAAAAAAAAAAGCTATTTTCTCTACATAGATTATCATACATAGCAGCATATGTGTAGAGAACCTAGGATAACCCAAAAAAGTCAAAGTGACTTATTTCTAGTATACCTGGCTTGGGCTTGCCATACTATATGATTTTTGGTAAATATTTTTTCAGTTGTATGTTGGGCTATCTTATTGAAACTTGAGTAAAGTATGATGGAAAGATGCTTCTTACCGTACCAAAAATGAAAGAAATTGGAAAATAAATAACGAAGTTCACTTACAGCCATTAGCCACCCCTTAGTGGTATATTTTCATATGGTTTTTATGGTTGTATTCTCGGTTTTGGTCTCATTTGATGAATGGAAGATATATTACAGAAATAGATATGATTTTGATTGGTTTCACTATAAAAAGTACCTTGAAATTGAGCTTAAAGTAGCGGAAATGTTCGATTCTTTGGCGATGTTCAAGAAATAAACAAATAAACGTCACCATCTAATACGTGTTCGACTGGCCAGTCAATACACAGTCACAAATGGAGTTGACATTATTTATACAATTATTACAATAATGCAGTAGTCTGCATAACAGTAAATCTTCTATTTTTGTGTGAATAGAAATTCCAAATGGTAAGCAAGAGTAATATAAGAGGGGGCCCGAAGACGTGACTAATGAACAGAGAAATGTTATTTTAGTGCAAGAATGTCTGCATTGTTTATTCTGGACCCTATTTTGAAATTGGCATCTTTTGAAATTTGTGTGAAATTGACCAAAATTTCCAATTTCTGACCACTTTATTGGGTAGTTGAAATAGGTGAATGGGCGGTTTCTTGTACTCAGTCGACAGAATAGAAGTAAGTTTATTCAGGTACAGTGGACCCCGGATTACGTCATTATTTCGTTCCAGAATGATGTTCAAGTGCCGTTACCAACAAATTTGTTCCCATGAGGAATAATGTAAATTAGATTTGTCCTTTTAGACTCCCAAAATACACTTACAAAAGCACTTACAAAAATACACTTACATAATTGTTCGAGTTTGGAGCAGTACATAATCCAGGGGTCCACTGTATACACAAATACAGTTACATAGATTATCATACATAGCAGCATATGTACAGTGGACCCCAGTAACGAACACCCGGAAATCGTACAATTATGTAAGTACAATACTGTAAGTGCTTGTGGAAGTGTATTTTTGGGTCTAAATAGACTAACCTACGTGACATTATTCTTTAACCTTTCAGGGTCCAAGGGGTCTCTAGCTCGTTCTCAGGGTCCAAGAATTTAAAAAAAAAAAAAATCTTATAAATGATAGAGAATCTTTTTCTGTCATAACACCACAAACATTATGAAATTTGATCGAAAACTAACTGAATTATGCTTTCGTGAAGTTATCGGTATGGATGACTTTTCGCATCGGTGATTTCACCCACTTTGAGCCCTATTTTCGGCAAATTCCAATGTTTCAGTCTACTAAAATTATAGCTATTTCGCTAGAACTCCATTTCTTCTATCGATTGAGTACAAGAAACCGCCTATTTACCCAAATTACAACTACCCAAAATAGTGGTCAGAAAATGGCAATTTGGCCAATTTCACACAAATTTCAACGATCCAATTTCAAAATAGGGTCCAGAATAAACAAGGCAGACATTTCACTAAAATAACATCTCTGTTCATTAGTCACATTTCAGGCCCCTCTTACATTACTTTTGCTTATCATTTGAATTTTTATTCTCACAAAAAATAAAAGATTCACTGTTATGTATACAACTGCATCCTTGTAAAATGGTATAAACAATATCAGAGCACCTGTGCATGAATATTAGACTCGCCAGTTGATGTGTATTGGACGATGGTGTGATTTGTTTACTTTGAACATCGCAAAACGAGCATTTTCGCTCTTTTGAGCTAAATTTCAAGGTACTTGTCTTTTAAACAATCAAAATCATCTCTATTTTGAATATATCTTCCATTCTATCAAATAAGACAAGAAAACGAGAATACATCAATAAATCCATACGAAAGTAGACTCAATGTCGCTGTTTTAAACCAAAAATACGGTCAGTTTTTTCCTCTTATACTGTGTGGTGCAGGAAATACTGCGCACACTGACCGCACAGACCCATTCTATCACATCTAGGCCTACCAGCCTGTTTCTGTTTGATTTGAGGCGCTAGAAAGGCTCCCACGTCAATAACCCCGGGGCGAAAACCGTTATATGTCAATAACCCTGAAAAGGGGGAGTTTTTCTTCGGGGGTCCCATAGACTTATATTTCCGTACCTGGTTGGGCTTTCCATATATGATTTTTGGTAAATTTTTATTTTCAGTTGTTTGTTGGGCTATCTTTTTGGGAAACGGGAAATGTATGATGGAAAGATGCTTTTAACGTACCCCAAAAAGTGAAAAATCGGACATAAATAACGGAGTTACTTCTCGCCATAGCCGCCCCTTAGCAGTATAGTATTTTCGTATTGTTTTATGGTTGTATTTTTTTTTTGGTCCATTTGATAGAATGGAAGATATATTACAGAAATAGATATGTTTTGATTGATTTCACGAAAAAAGTAGAAATTGAGCTCAAAGTAGGAAATTATTCAATTTTTGCCGACATTCCATGAATTTTCGTAAGTTTTAACTTTAGTAAGTGTACTCTAACTTAACCACTTTGGAATCTGGCAAACTCATTAATCCGGCACACTACAGGTCCCAATGAGGGCCGGATATGTGATGGCGGACCTAATTAGTGAACATTAAGGATGAAGCTAGGTACCTGAGTTAAGGAATGATGCAACAAGAACAGGGATAATATTGGATGAGACAGATTTTAAGGGTTTCAGCAATTGTTCACCATTATACAAACAACAAACAAACAAATTTTATTTCATTGCAATTTTACATAGATATTTGTAGTTATAATCATAAACTGAAGTGCAAGGAGAGCCACTGACATATGGCATTAGGGGCAGCAATCAATGACTTATAGACTATGTACATAGACCCTCATTAAGATAAGATAAGATTTCTTCGGATTTTTAACCCTGGAGGGTTCCCACCCGGGATAACCCAAAAAGCAGGGTCATCAAGGACTGTCTGTCTTATTTCCATTGGGGTCCTTAATCTTGTCCCCAGGATGCGACCCACACCAGTTGATAAAAACCAGGTCCCTTTCCGTTAAGTGAACATGACAAGGGTGTAAGGAAACACATCGAAATGTTTCCCCCCCGGGGAATCGAACCCGGGGCCCCCCGTGTGGAAGGAGCTCAGCCACCAGACCACCACATTTAGCTCGACTTTTGTTGTGTGTTTTGGGATTCGATTGGAATTGTGGCACATTTTTATCTAACATGATGTAAATCTTATATTCACGATTCGCTGGAGGGAAATTTTTGAGCGCGGCGCCTGGGTGGGTTAAACCATTGAGTCAGTGGGGGTCTCCTACTGCTATCCCCAGCCACCCTCCCACCCACACATCCCTCCCAGCATTCAGTTTGATTCATACGCATGCAGGACGACAATAATCTGGAAGCTCGCTGTGTTTTTTACATCATTTTCATTTTCATTGTAATACCCCGAGTTTTTGTGCTGGGAAAACGTACATTTATGTAAGTATAATATTGTAAGTGTTGTGGAAGTGTATTTTTGGGGTCTGAAATAGACTAACCTACGGACATTTTCCTTAAGGGAGTAAATTCTTTGGTAATGGCACTTGAGCAGACTTCAGGAGGAAGTTTTTACAAACCGGGGGGCCACTGTATTTTTATAAATCTTTTAAAATAAAAAGAGGAAACATAAGTCTGACTGACTGACTTGACTAAGACTTACTGATTTGACTGAAGACTCGACTTGACTGAATCACTTGACTGACTTACTGAATCACTTGACTGACTTACTGAATCATTTGACTGACTTACAATCACTTGACTGACTTACTGAATCACTTGACTGACTTACTGAATCACGTTGACTTACTGAATCACTTGTCTGACTTACTGAATCATTGGGAAACACTGAATGACGACTGACTTACTGAATCACTTGACTGACTTACTGAATGCTTTCCTGACACTGGCGCCGACTTACTGAATGACTTGCCTGACTTACTGAATGACTTGCCTAACTTACAATCCGCCTGACTTACTGAATCCCCTGACTTACTGAATCACTTGCCTGACTTACTGAATCACTTGCCTGACTTACTGAATCCTTTCCACTTCTGAATCCTTGCCCGACACTGAATCCTTGCCTGACTTACTGAATCCATGACTTACTGAATGATTGACTGACTTACTGGGAAAATTTTTAAATTGACACTCTAGATAACCACGACTTCAGTACCAGAACCTCTACCATCCACCTCAGCCCAGTAGGGCCACAGCATAACTTCCCTTTTTACAATCATCCACAAACATCATTACCCACAATTTAAGGTAAAAATACTATTATTTCTATTGCATTTGTAGTCTTAACAGTAATATATCAACAATGAACTACAATTACATATTGCCCTTTAATTTTAAGATCGTTGGTCTAAAAAACTTGTTTGGCTTTTTGGGGGCTCCCAGGAACATAACCCTATTTTTCCCCTAAGTTCTTCTAATTATCTAACACAATTTTATAACACAATGTTTTGGACCGAACACCTGCTAAATGAGGGTCTACTGTACATAATATTAGAGAAATTGATTGAGTTTGGAAAAAAGGAAAAAAACTGACACAATGGAAAAATAAACACATAAGCAGTATAATGTGATCCTTATTGACAACGTTCCCCCCAGTGGGGTTTTTGAGTCACAGACAGATCTACCTGGAAAAAAAGTAACATGAGTATTTATAAGATTTAGTCAGGTGGAGAATGCTGGGTCAGGTGGAGAATGCTGCATGTGACAGTCTTCAAGGTAGTTTAAAACCTTGTGTGACAAAAAGGGCCTGCAGCGTTTCAACGTTTAAGCTCTCCAACACAAGCCAACCAGGTTTAGCCATCAATCCCGTTCACACTAGAAGAAGTCAACAACTCCCTTCCATTCCTTGATGCTCTTTCTGCAAAGCTGACCATGAACTTCGTTTAAAGTCTATTGAAAAAACCACCAACTAAC
>WNWK01042503.1:0-15952 GCA_009830355.1 Cherax destructor | reverse complement strand
AAAAATAAAAAAAGAATAAAAACAGGGGGAATGTGGAGGAATAGCTCCTAGGGAATGAAAGACTCGTAAGTCCCCCTCCGCGCCCAAGAGGACCTCAACACCGCAAGTAGTGCAGATGCTGCATGGAACCCATGCCATACCCTACCCTTCATGCCAGTAAACCAGCAATCCGGGATAGCAACCTCACATCCACAGAGCCATCTCAGCGGGCAAAAGAGGGCGGCCGGATATCCGCCAAAAGCATACCGCCTTCGGCCACCACCACCGGAATCGAAAGGTGGCCTCCAGAGATACACCCGTCGCCCAAAAGATACCCAAGGCCAATCCCCAGGAGACCGGAGAGGGATCGGGACATCCCCAGGTGATCTAGATTCCACGGCAAACTACACCACCGCAAAGGACCTCAATGGAATGGGATGGACCACGATACCCTTTCCCCTACCTAGGGTAAAAATGGGAAGGAAATAAGGGAGGGATGAGGAGGAAGAGGAGGAAAGGCAAAAAAGGGAGGATGGGGAAAATGGGAAAAGGGAGGGGGATTGGGGGTAATTAGTTCGGTCTGAGGAAGAAGCCCAAAAAGGTCCAATTCCTCAGACCAAGAGCCTTTCACCACAGCAAGGAGCCCCCCTTGAAGAGGGAGGTTTTCAGAACACAGGTGAATATATCAGATAATTGACATGGGACGTAATATACAGATAAGTTCCCCACGAGCACCCTCTTAAGTATGATCTAAGGGAATACGGCTCTGTTACAACACAGGACTTGCAAGCAATGCACCTTGAGGTGTAGATGGGCTACTACTGTCAGTAGTGGGGGAGGCGTGACCTAACATAAGGTAGGTCACGTGACATACACTCAGAGGGTGAGTGTTAACCAGAAACTCACTGTTACCAAGTGCTTCACATATCCCACTCTTACACCTAACCTAAATAATTTTACAATGTACATAAATTTACATGATTCCATTTGGCAACTCATGTGAGGCCCCAGATAATATTATACAGTCGGTCTTGCTTATTTTAGCATTTAATAAGGAAGTTCGAAATATGATATTAAGTGGCATTGGCTCAAAGTCTGTGGAAGAAAACCAGGCGTAATAATATATTTATTTATTTATTAACACATCGGCAGATTCCCACCAAGGTACGGTGGCCCGAAAAAGAAAAACTTTCATCATCATTCACTCCATCACTGTCTTGCCAGAGGGGGCTTTACACTACAGTTGTAAAACTGCAACATTAACACCCCTCCTTCAGAGTGCAGACACTGTACTTCCCATCTCCAGGACTCAAGTCCGGCCTGCCGATTTCCCTGAATCCCTTCATAAATGTTACTTTGCTCACACTCCAACAGCACGTCAAGTATTAAAAACCATTTGTCTCCATTCACTCCTATCAAATACGCTCACGCATGCTTGCTGGAAATCCAAGCCCCTCGCACACAAAACATCTTTTACCCTCCCCCTCCAACCTTTCCTAGGCCGACCCCTACGCCGCCTTCCCTCTACTACAGATTTATACACTCTCGAAGTCATTTTGTTTTGTTCCATTCTCTCTATATGTCCGAACGACCTCAACAACCATTCCTCAGCTCTCTGAATAATAGTTTTGGTAATCCCGCACCTTCTCCTAATTTCCAAACTCCGAATTCTCTGCATTATGTTCACACCACACATTGCCTTCAGACATGACATCTCCACTGCCTCCAGCCTTCTCCTCGTTGCCACATTCATCACCAATGCTTCACACCCATATAAGAGTGTTGGTATAACTATACTCTCATACATTCTCCTCTTTACTTCCATGGACAAAGTTCTTTGTCTCCACAGACTCAAGTGCACCACTCACCCTTTTCCCCTCATCAATTCTATGATTCACCTCATCCTTCATAGACCCATCTGCTGACATGTCCACTCCCAAATATCTGAATATATTCACCTCCTCCATACTCTCTCCCTCCAATCTGATATCTAATCTTTCGTCACCTAATCTTTTTGTTATCCTCATCACCTTACTCTTTCCTATATTCACGTTCAATTTTCTTCTTTTACATACCCTACCAAATTCATCAACCAACCTCTGCAACCTCTCTTCAGAATCTCCCAAAAGAAAAGTGTCATCAGCAAAAAGCAACTGTGACAACTCCCACTTTGTATTTGATTCTTTGTCTTTTAACCCCACACCTCTTGCCAATACCCTCGCATTCACTTCTCTTTCAACCTTATATATATATATATATATATATATATATATATATATATATATATATATATATATATATATATATATATATATATATATATATATATATATATATATATATATATATATATATATTTATGTCATGCCGAATAGGTAAAACTTAAGATTTTAGCTTAAATAGCAACGCTCTTCTTGCCGAATAAGGCAAGCGAAAATTTGTGAATGCAATATTTTCCCAAAACATTCTGAACCAAAATATAAAAACAGATTTCATTGTTTTTGTTCATTATTATATTATAGTAAACTTATCTTAAAATATATTTACATGGATTAGGCAAATTAAATTGCGCTTTTATAATAAGGATAGGTAAGTTTTCTAAGTTTTATATATATATATATATATATATATATATATATATATATATATATATATATATATATATATATATATATATATATATATATATACGTATATATATATATATATATATATATATATATATATATATATATATATATATATATATATATATATAATATATATATATATATATATATATATATATATATATGCAAAAGATCACAGTAAACAGGTGATATCAAAATATGCAAGAAAACCACTATGAAAAAATAGAAGAATTCCAAGCGCTTTCGTGACTACTCACATTATCAAGGAACTATAACAGGAAACATGACAAGAAGGGCTTATATAAGGGGCGAGACTACACCTCACAGTCACATCACACTAACAAAGACTACACCTCACAGTAGCGTAACATCTCACGACTCTGTGAAGAGGAACATAAGAAAGGACCTGAAACTCTTCCCAAGAATTAAGATTAGTTTAATTTATTATTAAATTCTTCCCAAATTTTATTAATTATAAATGAATCCAATTTATATAAACCAAAAGAAATATTCATATTATTTTCAAAACTGCTTTTAATGAAACATGATTCTATTATTTTCTCTCACAATAAAACATCTATTGAAGGGCAAAGATGAATTAATTAAAAAATTTACTTCCACTAATCCATCTTTACCTTATATGTATGGATTAATAAAAACACACAAACCTGGTAATCCTGTTAGACCAATTATTAGCTCTATAGGTTCAGTTTCTTATAAACTTTCTAAATGGCTTGTTGATATTTTGAGCCCAATTGTTGGAAAAATTTCTAATTTTAATGTTAAAAACAACTTAGATTTAGTTGATAAATTAAGCACCTTGACTGATTTAAATGATTTCAATATGGTTAGTTTTGATGTTACCTCCTTGTTTACAAAAGTTCCAGTTGATGATTTACTAAGTTTCTTATCTGAAGAACTGGTTAATTATGATTTACCATTGCCAGTTCCTACTATCATTAAACTTATTAAACTTTGTATTGTTGATGCAAAATTTGTATTTAATGATGAGTTTTACACTCAGAAGTTTGGTATGACAATGGGAAATCCTCTTCACCTGTTCTTAGTAACTTATATATGGAATTTTTCGAAACAAGATTGCTTAACACTATCCTTCCCAATAGAGCTAAGTGGTATAGATATGTTGATGATATTTTGTGCCTTATGCCTAAGAATGTAGATATAAACCATTTCCTTGTTAAATTAAATAGCTTAGCTCATTCTATAAATTTTACTGTTGAATTCGAAGTAAATAACTCATTGCCCTTCCTAGATGTTTTTATTATTAAGGGTAACATTGATTTTAAATTTAAAATTTACAGAAAACCTACAAATAATTGTTCCTATGTACACTATTACTCTTCACATCAAGATAGAGTTAAAGTGTCAGTTTTTTCTTCAATGTTTTTGAGAGCTTTACGTATCTGTAGTCCAGAGTTCATAGATGAAGAAATCTCTAAAATTTATGAAATAGCTAATGATTTAAAATACCCAAAAAACATAATTGATAAATCTTTTAAAATAGCTAGGAATACTTTTACAATCCAAAAGGACAACCAACCTTATTCAACCAAAAATATGTTGGTTCTCCCTTACCATGAAAACTTGGTTGATATGCCTTCCTTTCTTAAGAATTTTAATATCAAAGTTGCATTTAAAAATCTTGATACAGTAAAAAGACTTTTGATAAAAATTCCCCCAAAATGCTGACGGATGTGTCTATAAGATTCCCTGTAAAGTATGCGATAAAGTTTATTATGGTCAAACTGGTAAAAGTCTTGAACTAAGATTAAAACAACATAAATATAGCATTAGAACTGGACAAGATTCTAATGCTCTATTTATTCATGTGAGAGATTTTAACCATCCAATTGATTTTCAAAATGCTGAGAAGGTTGTATCAAGCAAGTCCATGGTTGAGAGAAATATAATAGAATCATGTTTCATTAAAAGCAGTTTTGAAAATAATATGAATATTTCTTTTGGTTTATATAAATTGGATTCATTTATAATTAATAAAATTTGGGAAGAATTTAATAATAAATTAAACTAATCTTAATTCTTGGGAAGAGTTTCAGGTCCTTTCTTATGTTCCTCTTCACAGAGTCGTGAGATGTTACGCTACTGTGAGGTGTAGTCTTTGTTAGTGTGATGTGACTGTGAGGTGTAGTCTCGCCCCTTATATAAGCCCTTCTTGTCATGTTTCCTGTTATAGTTCCTTGATAATGTGAGTAGTCACGAAAGCGCTTGGAATTCTTCTATTTTTTCATAGTGGTTTTCTTGCATATATTATATATATATATATATATATATATATATATATATATATATATATATATATATATATATATATATATATATATATATATATATATATATATATATATATATATACGTATATATATACGTATATATATATATATATATATATATATATATATATATATATATATATATATATGTCGTGCCGATTAGGTAAAACTGGTCAATTAGCAAGAACTCATCTAAAATTAAGTCCTTTCTAAAATTTTCTCTTATACGTTTAAAGATATATTTTTTTCATTTATGTTAATGTAAGAATTTATAATTTTGTACAAAGAGAAACTTTGAAAACCTATCTAACCTTATTACAACAAGCGCAATTTAATTTAGCCTAACCCAACTAAATATATTTTAGATACGTTAACATTAATTTAATAATAAACAAACACAAAGAAATATATTTTTTCGATATGTTCAGAATGATTTTGGCGAAATTATTGCATACACAAATTTTCACTTGTCTTATATGGCAAAGTAAGCGTTGCTAATTAGCCAAAATCGCAAGTTTTACCTAATCGGCACGACATATATATATATATATATATATATATATATATATATATATATATATATATATATATATATATATATATATATATATATATATATATATATATATATATATATATATATATATATATATATATATATATATATATATATATATATATATATATAATATATATATATATTATATTTATAATATATATATATATATATATATATATATATATATATATATATATATATATATATATATATATAATTTATATATATATATATATTATATATTTATTATTTATATATATATATATATATATATATATGTCGTGCCGATTAGGAAAACTTGAGTTTTGGCTTAAATAGCAACGCTCACCTGCCATATAAGACAAGTGAAAATTTGTGTATGCAATAATTTCGCCAAAATCATTCTGAACGTAACGAAAAAATATATTTCATTGTGTTTGTTTATTATTAAATTAATATTAAAGTATCTAAAATATATTTAGTTGGGTTAGCTAAATTAAATTGCGCTTGTTGTAATAAGGTTAGGTAGGTTTTCAAAGTTTCTCTTGGTACAAAATTATAAATTCTTACATTAACATAAATGAAAAAATATATCTTTAAACGTAAAGAGAAAATTTTAAAAGGACTTAATTTTAGATGAGTTCTTGCTAATTGACCAGTTTTACCTAATCGGCTAGACATATATATATATATATATATATATATATATATATATATATATATATATATATATATATATATATATATATATATAAAATCGTGCCGAATAGGCTTGGAGCTTGGAGCTTGATTGACCAGAGCGTCGGTAAGATGGGGAAGGAAGAAGGATGGGTAAGGATGGAAATTGGGAAATAGGTGGGAGGGAGGGGGAGGTTAGGGTTATAAAGGTAAGTGGCCTATCCACTTTGGCGCAACATAATAAGTGTGTGTGTATGTAGAGTAATACATAAGTAAATTTTATGAGGAGGATATGCCTTCACCCCATCAGTTGCACACAGGTCAGGTATACTGCTGTATCACAGCATGACACTGAGTTGGGAGAATGCATACTATTTATAGTAATATTTTTTTTTTTTTTTTTCGGGAAAGGTTGCCGCAAAAGGTGGTAGTTTATGGGCATTCGGTGTTGATGGTGGTTAGCCCGGTGCTGGACGAGCAGTTTCAACAGGTGGTAGTTGTTGGGCTTTTGATGTTGTTGGTGGCTAGCCCGAGTTGTTCAAGCAGTTTCTGAGGTGGTGTCCTAAAATAGGAAGGTCGTAGGTGTTACAATGGTAGTTGTAAGATGTAGTTTGGAAAAGGTAGGTCACCCATAAATGGGGAGTATTTATCTATGTTGTTGAACATAGACTGGGACTGGTGGTACCCACTCTTCTGGTTCGACGGGGAGATCACTCAGGATTCTTGGTCGTGGGTAGTTGTCATTGTGAATGTAGCGCCTAACTCTTTGCTGCAGAGTCATTCTTTGGGTTCGGTGGGGAGGTGTGGTGATGACATAGTCGGTTGTGTTTACTGGTTGTGGGGGTTTTTCTCTATCATGTACATATAGTTCTTGCATGTCGTATAGCTGTCTTTTCGCTAGTTTATCTATCCTTACATTAATTGCATCGAGTTCTTGTTGTACATGTAGGTCTTCAGTTCTGATTCTGTCCCTTAATCTGGTCCCAGTGATAAAGCGGAGGGCTTTGTTCTGGACTCGTTGAAGCCACAGCCTGTTGGTTTTAGTTGTTAGTGATAGTGGTACGCAAGGATATTCCAACAGAAGTCTGATCATCATCTTGTAGAGGTGCTTATTGATGTGGGGGGGGCGGGGTGGTGCTTCTTTGAATCTGAATAGTTGGCTGAGGCGGCTTTAGCTAGATTCACTTTTTTAGAGATGTGAGAAGTGGAGTTAAGTAATCTGTCTATCTCATATTCCAGGATTTTGTTAGGGTTTCTGATATCGACCCGTGATCCTCTTATGGAGATACCTCCTTTGTCTTCTATGGTTGATGGGAGACAGCCAATGGTGCTAATGAGGACTTTTTCTGGGTTAGTTGTGATTCTCCACTTTTTCTCCCAATTAGCAGTTCTTCGTAATTCTTCATTCATTTTCGCTATTACTCTCCTGTATTTTGTTGCACCTGTTATGGGGGCGGATGACACAACATGAATCACGTCGCCTGCAAATTGGGTGATGATGGTGTCATTATGTTCTGGTTGCGGGAGGTCATTTACATAGATATTGAAGAGTATGGGGCTAAGGCATGAGCCTTGTGGTACGCCAGCTGTTGGGGTGAATGGGACTGCCGATTTGCCATTAAAGTTGGGGATGATGCTTCGGCCTGTTAGGAAGTTGAATATGAGCCTGAGAAAGGTCCAGTTATGATCTGGTAGATCAGCAAGTTTGAATATAAGCCCATCGTGCCAGAGGCTGTCGAAGGCTTTGTGAACGTCCCTCGTTGCAATTAGGGCCAGGTGTCCTTGATTCCTCAGGCTTACAGCAGCATCATAGATGATGTTGATAGCATGCTGCGTTCCACGATGGGACCTGAAACCAAACTGTTTTTCTGAGAAAAGGTGATTGAATTCAATGTAGTAGTTCAGTCTATTGGAAATGATTTTCTCAAAGACTTTGCCAGCGACTTCTAGTAGAGAGATAGGTCTGTAATTTACTGGGTTACGGGTGTCCTTATTGGGTTTAGAGATGAAGATCATCTTAGCTGTTTTAAATGATGTAGGGAAGTGGCCAGACGCCAGGATAGCATTTAAGATGTTTAATAGGGACATCTTGCAATTACGGGGTAGGTATTTTATCTGTTTTACTGTTATGCCTGAGGGGCCAGGGGCCTTATTTCTCATTCGTCCAATGACTTGGGTCATTTCCTTAAGGATGATTGGCCTTGTGAGAGGGTGCTCTGGTTCCAGAGAAGATGTATCAATTGTTAGTATTGGCTGGAAGTCTTCCCAGTTCTCGTCACGCCACTGATTGACCCACACGTAGTGGTTGTTGTTAAATCTTCTGCTGACATTGTGAGAGAGAATTTTCTTCCACACCTCTCTCATCAAATCAACTTGATCCTGTGGGTCATCGAGCAAGGTGGTCACCTCCTCGCCATCCTCATTAGTGAATGAGTGTGTGAGGAGTTGAGTGGGTGAGTGCTTAGCCCCCAGTAGTCTGCGGATCTTGCTCCAGAATCGTTCTGGTTGGCGCTTATACTGATTAGCTTGAAGCACAAGTTATTTCCATAGGTCTCTTTTGTGCTGGGTGATTAGGGTTATTAATTCCCTTCTCATTCTTAGGAGTACATCGCGAGTGGGCTGGCCTGAGAGGAGGTTCCTTCTGCATTCAGCTTGATAATTGTTCATGCTGTCTTTTATTTCCCTAGTTGGTTTGTACTGTTGGTAAACCCTGGAGGTGGTTAGTTGGCAACATGCTTCAGTGGCCTCGGTGATTCTTTTGTGCAGGGAGGCGATCGCCACATCTATTGCAGTGGAGGGTTGGTTGTCAAGAAGAATAGTCTGGTCGTTTGCTAGGTAATCCCTGAAGGGTCGAAGCCTAGTGTTTTCAGGTTGGGTTTTGGGCGGGTGGGTGTGCGGAATGGGGTAGATTGTAGCTTAATTATGACAGGGATATGGTCAGAGCCGACGTTGCCGCCCGGGGACACTTTGCAGTGGAACAGGTCGCAGTCCCTGTTGGTGAGTACCACGTCAGGAGTCCCTGGGTGGGGGCCCACATATGATTTAAAGAATGGGCCCTGGAATGATAGATTTCTTGCCGCCATTAGGTTGAAGAGTTGTTTCCTTTATGGTCACCCTGCGGGAGGGCGGCGCCACAGTTAAAGAGAGCGGGGTGGTGGGCATTGAAATCACCTGCGAGGACTGTAGGGACGTTTTGACTGAGTAATCTATGTAAGGGGATAGACTCAATGTACGGCTGTCTGGGGGAAAGTAGCCTGTTCCCACTGAGTCGGCCATATGGGTCAGCAGTTCTATTGCTAGGATGTTGTCCTCTTCGACATGGATGTTACGGAATTCATATCCCCGCTTCACAAGGATGGCTGCTCCACTATAAGGCCCTCCGGATTTCTCGAGTGTTGAGTAACCAGGGAGTTTTATGTGTTGGTCAGGTCTGGCTGCTGTTTCGTTGAGGAGGATAATGTCTGGGTTGTGGTTACACAACTCTATTTCAAAAGGTAGCGGTTGTTGAAGAAGTGGTGAATGTTGATTTGCAGAATTGTGATCCCATTATTTTACGTGCTTAGGTGTATTTGCTGCAAGCAGAGGATGTACGTTTGGAGGTGCAGTCCCGATAGGGTTGGTTGCGCCTGCCAGGTGTTTTTAGAGGGTAGGAGGGTATACTCCTGGGTGTTTACCTGCGAGAATAGAGGGCTTCATGCTGCTATTGGTAATGGTAACATCAGGTGACAAATCAGACTCATTCTCTGATCCCGAACTCTGTCCGAGTCTGGGTCCCTCAGGGTGTACTGGGGTCTCGGAACGCCTTTTGCTTGAGATAGGGGACACTGGTTCTTGGTGTGTTGGAGGTCTAGTTCATCAAGACTATCTAGTTGCCCAATGGCTGTCTCCCCTCTGAGTAGCGTGGGGCCTGGGCGGTCAGTTTGCAGCCTCATGGCGGGTTCTGAACCTGTGTGGTCAGTTAGGTCAGCCTCTGGTGGGGTTCTGGACCTGTGTGGTCAGTTAGGTTAGCCTCAAGGCGGTAGATTGTGCAACAGCTTCCGTAGCCGGTGCCGGATCGTCACTTCCCTGCGAGGGGCTGGTTGGAGTAGGGCCAGAGATTGTGGGAAGATCCATATGAGATCGCACTATGTCTGGATGTTGTATGACTGTGGAACCATTGGCTTCAAACAAGGCATTGAGGAGGGTGCAGCATAGCCGGTCATCACCCTTTGCCAGGTCCTTTGCTATCAAATGAAGGCAGTGCTCTTCATTACTCCCTTTGATGGGGCCAGGGGAATAGGGTAGAAAGGTGTCCTTGAGCTTGGGGTGGGCTAGGAGTAGGGTAGGTTGGAGTTGGATGGGGTGGGTGGGATATTGGTTGGTTCCAGGCATTGTTGGTTGAAGTGGTAGCAGTGGGGGCACTGGCATTGTTGGATGAAGAGGTAGCGTGGAGGCACTGCCAGAAGCTTGTAGGTTAGGGGAAGGCTCTTTTGGGACACAATGGGAGGTGACTGATCAGTGTTTCTGTTGTTCAGTGCTGACTTCCTGTTGTCCAGGATTTTCTGAATTGCAGCCTTCCTGGCGGGGCAGCCAGGGAGACAGCGTGGTGCTTATCGCCACAGAGGATGCATTTGGGTTTGCTCTGTTGGGCATTCCCTATGAACATGTTCTCCAGCACAGATACTGCAAATGGTTTGCTCCTTGTTGCATTTGTTGGTGTTATGTCAAACTGGTAGCATCTAAGCATTGGGTAATTGGGACAAACCTTTCCAGACTCACTTGATCAGGTGTGCATTTCATGCCAAAACATTTCAGGCCTTGTTCACAAACAAGCTTGGCCTCATCAGGAGTCTCAGAATGAGCTTCAGCGATTGTTGGTTGGCCGCATTCCTGTTGAATTTGTATGCCTGGAGAACCTTGAACTCATTTTCCTGGTTGATCTCCTCAACGAGTTCATCAGCAGTATTTCACGCATGATGCTGTTGATGCGTGCAACGAACACAGAGCGCTGTGCCTGGAAGTTGTCAGGGGGGAATGGGAGTGATACCGTCATTGGGTTGTCAAGAACATTCCTCTTTAGTAGGTGCAGTAGTTCCTCTTCCGAGGAGAGCAGTAAATTGCACCAGCATAGGTTATCAAAGATATCCACTGGTCCACTGTGGCATTACTGCGAATGCAGTCAAGTATTTCTCTTTTGGACTTCTTGTCACCAGTGACACGAAGTCTGACTCTTATATTAGGCATGATGCCCTGTTAATTTAAATCTGTCACAGATTATATGCTGGAAAGAAATTAATTACCTGTGAAAGTGTCATTCTACTTCAGCTGACTTATGAAGGTCAGCCCTAAGATACCTACCCTCGAGGAGGTGGGGGGATGGGGCCCAAGGCAAAAGTTCGACCGGATTTTAAAAACACACAGGCCACTGGATGGTCAAAATGCCTTGTTTTGTAACGCAAAAGGCGAAGTTGCCGAAAAATAAGAAGACAGGAAAGGCAGAAGGACAGCAGTGTGTGAGAGAGTGTGACTGTGGATAGGCCAGTGTAGTGGTTTGGGTGATGGGGGTAGGATGGGGCAGGATAAGGTGGGGGGATGGTGGGGTAGAGAGGGGGAACAAGCAGGCTAGTCACCGCCTTACCTCTTGAAGGGATGGGGCTCAAGTGACAGCAAGCAGTTTACCTCTCGCTCTGGTCAGCAGGAGGATCAGTGGTCAGCTGGAGGATCAGTGTTCAGAGCAGCAACGCTCACCTGCCATATAAGACAAGCGAAAATTTGTGTATGCAATAATTTCGTCAAAATCATTCTGAACATAACGAAAAAATATATTTCATTGTGTTTGTTTATTATTAAATTAATGTTAACGTATCTAAAATATATTTAGTTGGGTTAGGCTAAATTAAATTGCGCCTGTTGTAATAAGGTTAGGTAGGTTTTCAAAGTTTCTCTTGGTACAAAATTAAAAAATTTTACATTAACATAAATGAAAAAAATATATCTTTAAACGTATAAAGAATTTTTAGAAAGGACTTAATTTTAAATGAGTTCTTGCTAATTGACTAGTTTTCCCCAATGGGGACGACAAATATATATATATATATATATATATATATATATATATATATATATATATATATATATATATATATATATATATAAAAAAAATTTTAAAATTATATATATATATATATATATATATATATATATATATATATATATATATATATATATATATATATTTTTTGTCGTGCCGATTGGGAAAAAAAAAAGAAACAATCCCCCGGGTAAGCCCCCCGGGGCGAGAGGGAAGTGGGGATGGGGCGAAGAATGAAATAGAGTCGGGACAAACCCCCAACCCCAAAAGGGCTTTGGGGCTTAATAGTCAATTTCAGTGACAGGTATTTCTGCTGCTGCCGGACGCTTAGATCGGGCGGGCAAGGTGTTCAGGTGGCGCCAGGGACATCAAAATTTTTTTCATCTCGGAAACTACAAAGGACGACTCTCATAGGATGGCAGGTTGAGAAAAGAAAGAAAACATCGGGTTTGGGACTAGTTCTTTTAAAGAAAGTATTAGGTGGAAAAAAGGACTATATTATGTGTACGGGGAGGGGCAGGCGTTAAAAGCTCAAGAGGTTGACTTCGGAAAGGCCTTTTATTGTGGTATCAAGGTATAGCCCAATGTTCATGGTAATCTAAAGTCTAAAAATTTTTGTCTGTCGGAAATTTTTTTCCAAAATTCGTTCAGAGCTGGTGTGTTTAGTTCTGAGATGAAGAGATTGGGGGGGTTTTGCAAAATCATCCCCTTCCCCCCAAAACCCCCAACGTAGTCTCTTTTTGGGACCCCTAAATTTTATGGTATTTTTTTGGGATAGTGATAGAGCTAGGGAGAGTAAGAAAGGGGGGGCCCCAAAAAAAGGGCTTTAAAAAGGGGGGTTTTTGTTGCAGGGTGAGCTCCCCCCAACATAAAGCTGAAAAGGCAACCCCGCAACAGCAGTTTTAGAAGTGATGTGAGGTTTGATTGTAAACCTGGTGCCCAAGTTGACACCTAGGACAAAAAAGGGGGTTTTTGGGGGTATAGTTGCGAGGGGTGCTGGTTTTGGGAAAAAACAGGAGGAGAACTCCACGTCTTTTAAAAAAAAAGGTGATCTTGGTTTGGGGTTTGTTTTAATTCTCCTTTGGGTTTTTCCCCCATGCAGTGACCCCATCGCCCCCGTTGTGTTTTTTTGGGTGAGAATCGGGGTTTCGTTCAGTGGTTGTGTTATGTCTTGCGAAAAAAAGGAAATATTGGGGAAAAGTGGTTCAGGCAAGTCATTCTTATAAGATATATATGTAGGATATAGTACAGAGCCTTGTGGGACCCCCGCATGGGTTGAAATATCAGAGTAATTTTCATGAACCTTATTCGCATAGTTCTCCCTCGGAAGTTGCATAATAGTTTAATCTATTTCTAGGAGATCAAAGGGGGTCGAGTTTATTTTTGGGGGCCATCGTGCCATACAGAAAAAAAGGGCCCTTTTTTCAACATCTTTGGTCACGGGGCGGTAGTAAGTTTTGAGCTTTTTTTGGGGGAATATAGTTCAGGATGTTTTTTTGGACGCCCTTGTGTAGATTTATGTTGTCAAAACCAAATTGTCTTTCGTTGATAGGTTATTTGTCTCAAGGTGATTCTGAGTCTCATATTGAAAAATTTTCGAATTCCCCAAGATTTCAGGGCCCGGGGGCCCCTGTAATTCTTTGGGTTTGTCAGGTCTTTGGGGGGTTTTTGGGATTGGGAAAGCTGTGGGGATTTGAAGGGGGGAAGAACCAAAGCAGTATAGCATTGAAAAATCAGTAAGAACAAACAACAGATCTAGGAATGTGACAGAAATTGAGTGGATGTCCGGCACCAGGTTTTTTTGGGGGCTTTTAGTTAGTAGGGGGTGAATATCGGTTGTCACGAAAGGGGGTTGAGGGGTGGGTAGAGGATATTTTTAAAGGGGGAGATAGGGGGGTCAGGTTTGTGGTCACGGTGTCTGGCAATCCAATGTTCAACGTCATTTGTGTGGTCAAGTGCAGCTGGGTCTGGAGGATGTGGATAAAAGATTTTTTCCCCCATATGTCTTTAAAAATTGACTGCCTCTGCTGGATCAGTGATAAGTCTGTTGTCATGGTGATTTTCTAAAAGGGGTTTTTGTTTTGGGGGGTTCCCCCTTTTTTTTTTTCCGGGGAAAAAAACCAAAAAATCTTGGGGTCATTGATTCGATGTTTACTGGTATCAATAAGGATTGCCAGTGTCGGTTGTGGTCCCCCTTCCAGACTGTGAAAATGCATTCGCAGTATGGGAATCCCATCGAATTAAGTTCATCTGTTTTGATTTACAGCAAACCGGGGCCTTAACAAGTAAGGCGCTTGGTTCTCTCTGATGGGCGAAAAGATATCTTCTTATAATGCCTTTAGGCACTGTCTGTGCAGCTCCTTGATGGCATTTGTATACGTGTAATTTGATTGTTATATCTGTCACTGGTTTGTTGTCATAATCGTAGGTGAGGTCATTTGTCCCGTCGTAGTTGAAATCATCCCAGTCGTCAGTGAGTAGTTTGGTAAAGGAGAAATTTGGGAAAATTTTTTTAGGATTTAAAAGATATGGAGGGGGATAGGGGAAAAAGGTCAGGCCCCAAAGAGGGGGCCCCCAGTTATAAAGGGGGAAATGATTACTAGCCCCGTTGGTAAAACAAAAAAAACTTTTTAAAACCCCCCAACCCCTTTTTTAAAAAAGCGCAATTTAATTTAGCCTAACCCAACTAAATATATTTTAGATACGTTACCATTAATTTTAATAAACAAAACAATGAAATATATTTTTTGTTATGTTCAGAATGATTTTGGGGAAATTTTGCAGACACAAATTTTCACTTGTCTTATATGGCAAGGTGAGCGGTTATTTAAACCAAAATCCCAAAATTTTTAATCGGGACAAAAAAATATATATATATATATATATATATATATATATATATATATATATATATATATATATATATATATAATTTCTTTTTAAATTTTTGTTGTCGAAAACCAAATTGTCTTTTTTTTTAGTAGGTTATTTGTCTCAAGGTAGTTCTAGTCTCATATTCACAAGTCTTTCGAATGTCTTACCCAAGATTTCATAGGCTTATAGGCCTGTAATTTTTGGGGGTTTTTGGGGGCTTTTTTGATTTAGGGATTAGGCAAGCTGTGGCGGATTTAAAAAAAAGGGGGGGTAACCAGAAGCGAGTATAGCATTGAAGAGATCAGTAAGAACAAAACAACAGATCTAGGAATGTGACAGAGAATTGAGTGGGGATAGTCCAGAAGCACCCGGTGCTTTCTTTTGGGGGGGGTTTTTTTTTTAGTGAGTGAATATCGGTTGTCAAAAGGGGAGTTGAGAGAGTGGGTAGAGGATAGTGTGTTGTAATAAAGGGGTTTTTTAGGTTTTTTTAAAAATTCCCCTTTTGGGACAAAATTAAAATTTTTACATTAGCATAAATGAAAAAAAAAAAACTTTAAAAAGTATAAAAAAAATTTTAGAAAAGGGCTTTTTAGATGAGTTCTTGCTAATTTACCAGTTTTCCCAATCGGCACGACAAAAAAATATATATATATATATATATATATATATATATATATATATATATATATAATTTTTAAAGGTAAAGGGGTTTGGGGTTTTTAGGTATGGTTGGTTATAGGTAGTAGGTTGGGAGACAGCAAACCCCCCCGGGGGGACTACCGTCCTGCCGGTGACTGTGAAACAGGGGAAAAAAAAAAACTGTTTTTTTAAAAAAAGGTGGTTTTGGGGTCTTTTTTTCTGTCTCATAAAC
>WNWK01042502.1:0-15952 GCA_009830355.1 Cherax destructor | reverse complement strand
CACTACTCACCTTTTTGCCCTACATTAAGACTACAAATATTTTGAGGTAAATAAAGAGTGTACTGTGTGTTTTTTCTTTTTAATGCCTAGTTCTATTGCTAACTTAATATATGTGAGTGTAAACTTGTTAACTGGCATTTATATGCATTTATAAAGGAAAAAAAATGGAGTTCTGCTTTTCGGCGAAGTCTGCTTTTCAGCAGTAGCCTGGAACCTAACCTGCCGTATAAGTGGGGCCCTACTGTACTGACAATTTTGCTCAATATGAGTCCAATTTTAGACTAATTCCATTGTTCCAATCAACCAAGCTCTTAACTATTTTGCTAGTATTCCTTCCATTCTATTGATTGAGTACAAGAAACTGCCCATTTAATTATTTCAAGTACCCAATAAAGTGATCTAAAATTGGTAATTTGGCCAATTTCACACAAAATTAAAAAATTGCCTGTTTAAAAATAGGGTCCAGAGTAAGCAGTGTAGACATTCCTGGCACTAAATCAACGTTTCCTCTGTGTATTAGTTACATCCCCAGGCATCTCCTATACAGTGGACCCTCGGTTAACGAATACCCAGGAAATCGTGCAATTATGTAAGTATAATTTGTAAGTTCTTGTGGAAGTGTATTTTTGGGGGTCTGAAATAGACTAACCTACGCAAATTTTTCCTTAAGGGAGTAAATTCCCGGTAATGGCACTTGAGCAGACTTCAGGAGTGAAGTTTTTACGAAACTCGGTGGTCCACTGTATTACACATGCTTTCCATTTTGAATTTTTATTCATAATAAATGAAAATGTTTATTCCCTTGCAAATATTGACACAAACCCCCTACCATTATAGTATGATCCTCACTTAGCAACGAATTCGTTTACCGACATGGTCTTAGGAACAGAACTCCGTTGTTAAGTGAGTAGAGGCTGTATTATACAATCCAAAACTAGAGTAATAGAGTACAAAATAGTCTGGGTCCATAATCCACCAGACCTCTGGTGCTTTACTCTCGGTTCCCAACCACACATCCAACCCAGCTGTGTTACTCTGGGCTCCCACCCTCACACCTCCCTCTCCCCTCTTCCCCGCTCACTCAACCACTACAAACTACCCGGTCATCAGACTTCATAACAAATTGTTCAAGATTGGGAAATGAGGGTATTGTTGTTGTAACAAGAGGTTTTACTGTATAACTGATGAACTCCAATAAAGAAAGAACTGTATAGTCAATTTTAGAAAAACATGATTGCAAATTCTCATTCTCTCTCTCTCTCTCTCTCTCTCTCTCTCTCTCTCTCTCTCTCTCTCTCTCTCTCTCTCTCTCTCTCTCTCTCTCTCTCCTCTCCCTCTCTCTCCTTCCCTCTCTCTCTCTCTCTCCCTTCCCTCTCTCTCTCCTTCCCTCTCTCTCTCTCTCCTTCCCTTCCTCTCCTCTCTCCTTCCCTTCTCTCTCCTCTCTCCTTCCCTCTCCCTCTCTTCTGCCCTCCTCCCCTCCTCTCCTCCTTTTCCTCCTCTCTCTCTCTCTCTCTCTCTCATACACACATGCATGTAAATGATTCTGCATTTCTTGTTTTGTGTAATTATATATGCTTGGGGGGCAACTAGAATGTGCTGGTGTGTAATTGGTTCAGTTACTCTATGACTGTGAGAAAAAGCCTGCTGATAATTGTGAATTTATTTACTTTTTGATATTTGGAAAAGTGTCTAAATTTTTATTGGGTGTATCACTTGCTTTGTTTATTTTGAAAAATTGCCATGAATTGATTCATTGTAATGTATAAATTTTAAGGCCTTTTCTTATTTTTTTCAATACATTTCAGGTCTTTAAGAAGGTCTTGAAACCAAAAAAGCTATAGTGGTTTGTTTAATTTTTAAAATTTGTAATGTTTCTTTTTATGAGAAGAACCAGGGATTGTTATTTGTTGAATATGGACATCTTATTTCAGCCATCCAAGTACCTGTAAGTGGAGCTAGTGGAGGAATTGTTGTGCAGCACTTGCTTTGTTTATTTTGAAAAATTGCCATGAATTGATTCATTGTAATGTATAAATTTTAAGGCCTTTTCTTATTTTTTTCAATACATTTCAGGTCTTTAAGAAGGTCTTTAAACCAAAAAAGCTATAGTGGTTTGTTTAATTTTTAAAATTTGTAATGTTTCTTTTTATGAGAAGAACCAGGGATTGTTATTTGTTGAATATGGACATCTTATTTCAGCCATCCAAGTACCTGTAAGTGGAGCTAGTGGAGGAATTGTTGTGCAGCAGACTCCTCAGGGGCCACGTCTGGTGATGCCACAACGAACCACATTAGCAACACCTAGTACAGCAGCAGCAGTTGGAGGAGCACCTGCCACAGGAACATCTGTCTTGGGGGGCCTACAGCTTCTTCAAACATCATCAGGCCAGCTGCTGCTGACCACAGCACCTGTCCATAAGCCAGTAAATCCCACTTTATCTCAAGGTAAGAAAAAAGTTGCACATAATTGAAGTTTGTATTAAAAGTCAGGGAATGGGGGGCTTATGAGTGGCTGTCTGGCTGGAAAGGAATTCTAGGAGACCTGTCTTTGCAGAGCAAGCACACTGACCCTTTAACTATTTGTCATGTAGAACTACATCATTGAGATCAGTATCACTGACAGATTTACACATAATTTGTGGGCGTGCGCAACATTTAACCTTTTATCCATCCCCAACACACAAGTGCGCAGGTAATGATTGATGTACAGTGGTACCTCGACTTACGATATTAATCCGTCAGAGAGGGCATATTTTAAGGCGAAACAATTGTTACACGAATCAATTTTCCCCATAAGAAATAATGGAAATAAATTTAATCCGTCCAAGACTTCCAAAAGTAGTTAAATAAAATATTTTTTAGAACTTTTTGACATTAAATAATACAGAATTTAATGAATAATACCTAAATACACATGTAAATATTGTACAATAACATGTCACTTACATTTATTGAAGAGTTGTTGATGTGTGGAGGACGGGAGGAGGGGAGAAGGTGGAGTAGTATGCTAGTGTTTGGAAGGGGAATCCCCTTCCATTAACACTGCAGGTACCAAGTCCTTTTCTGGGGTTACTTCCCTTTTTCTTTTAATGCCACTAGGACCAGCTTGAGAGTCACTGGACCTCTTTCTAACAATAAATTTGTCCAGGGAGCTCTGTGTCTGGCGATTCTTTAACACATCCCTGAAATGACACACCACTGTGTCATTGTACAGGTTGCCAGCACGGCCTGCAACAGCATGGTTAGGGTGATATTCATCCATAAATGCTTGCACCTTGCTCCACATTCCACAAATCTCCTTAATCACTGAAGAAGGCACATTCTTCCATTTTTGTTCCACCTTCTCCTCCTCCTCTGAACCATTGTCCTGACCACTGGTCTCTTGTTCCAGTTGCTGTTGAAGCTCTTGCAGATCTTCAGTGGTTAGCTCTTCCTTGTGCTCCTCCACCAACTGTTCCACATCCTCACCACTCACCTCTAACCCCATAGACTTGCCCAATTCCACAATTTCTTCCACAACAGGCTCAGGCTCAGGCTCATGCTCAGGGTTCTGAGGCTCAGCCCCAAAACCTTCAAAATCCCTTTCTAGGACACAGTCTGGCCACAGTTTTCTCCAGGCAGAGTTCAAAGTCCTGGTAGTCACTCCCTCCCAAGCCTTACCTATAAGGTTTACACAATGCAGCATATGGAAATGTTTTCCAAAATTCTCTTAGGGTTATATTCATGTCTGTGGTCACATCAAAGCACTTTTGAAACATTGCTTTGGTGTAGAGTTTTAAAGTTGGAAATGACCTGCTGGTCCATGGGCTGGAGGAGAGGAGTGGTATTAGGGGCAAGAACTTCACTTTGATGAATTTAAACTCCTCCACAATTTTCTCTACCAAGTTTGGAGGATGACAAGGAGCATTGTCCATTATCAGGAGGCACTTAGTGGCAAATTATTGTCCAATAGATATTTCTTCACACTGGGGCCAAACACGCCATTGAACCAATCTATGAAAATGTCCTTTGTGACCCATGCCTTTTTGTTAGACCTCCACATCACACACAAGTTAGACTTGCTGACACCGCATCTGCCAAACACTCGGGATTTTCAAAAGATACACCAGTAAAGGCTTCACTTTGCAATCACCACTGGCATTAGCACAAAGCATCAAAGTTAGCCTGTCTTTCATAGGCTTATGTCCTGGCTGTGCCTTTTCCTCCTGAGTAATGTAGGTCCTGTTGGGCATTTTCTTCCAAAACAGGCCTGTTTCATCACAATTAAACACTTGTTGGGGTAGGAATTGTTCAGCCTCTAGGTACTCCTGGAATTCAGGCACATATTTTTCAGCCGCACTTTTGTCACAACTGGCTGCCTCACCATGCCTCACAACACTATGTATGCCACTTCGATTCTTAAATTTGTAAAACCAGCCTCTGCTGGCTTTAAATTCGCTCACTTCAGCACTCGTTGCAGGCATTTTCTTAACGAGATCATCATGCAACTGCCTTGCTTTTTCACATATTATTGCCTGTGAAACACTATCTCCTGCTAACTGTTTCTCGTTGATCCACACCAACAACAACCTTTCCACATCTTCCAGCACTTGTGGTCTGTGTTTTGTGATCACAGATGAACCTTTTGCAACAACAGCTTCCTTGATTTTACTTGAATTTTTCTTGGCCACAATGGTAGCGATGGTAGAAAAGGGTTTACCATACAGCCTGGCCAGCTCACTGATACGCACTCCACTTTCATATTTTTCTATTATCTCCTTCTTCAGTTCTATCGTACATGTATTTCTGTTCCTCTTTGGCACAGGCTTAGCACTAGGATCTTTCCTTGAACCCATGGTAGCTTATTTAGCAGTTGCAAGCACTAAAAACAGTGGAATAATGACAATATACTGGTATGAATGCGTGGGTGTGAGTGGGTGGTCGCTCTCGCTTGTAAGCAATAGCACACTGACGCTCCCTGGAGTGCGCGCTCAGCTGGGCGCCAAGCGGACACGTCCGGTACGAATGTCGTTACACGAAGCAAACATCGTAAATCACAATCAAATTTTTTACGTTATAAATATCGGTACTCGAAAATAACGTAAGATGATAGCATCGTAACACGGGGTATGACTGTACTAGTATGGAGAATTTTGTGTGCCTTCAAATATGCCACCTGCCAATATTTTTTTACCTTAGCTCAACAACTTTCTCATGCAATTGAAAAAAAAAAAACAGAGCAGGCAGGTCCACACAGTGTATTAAGAGTAACACTGCCAAACTAGCATAAGTAAACAATGAAAGAAGGACCTATTGTTCCACCATCAGGTTCCCTACCACAGTAAACACAGTGTGCAACTTCCACGAACATCACTTATTCCAAATTTATTACAATTTCATAATACTGAAAGTGAAATTCATACACAAAGCACACGATGTAGATAACCCAATATAGTCATACACTGTGACTTAATTACATGTTTTCAAGAGTATGTATTACATCGTCAAACAAGTATAATATCATAAGATTTCTTGGTAAATGTCTTTTACATTAGTCTGGGAGGCGCGCACACATTATGGACATTCAGAAATTACATTGTTTGTGTAACGCAGGATATTCTCTCAAACCTAAGAGTTTTTTTTAACATACTGGCCCTCTCCCATCAAGGCAGGATGACCTGAAAAAAAAAAAAAACAAAAGTTTTCTTTTTTACATTTAGTAATTTTTACAGGAGAAAGGGTTTCTAGTCACTTATTCCCAGCATATTAGTCTCCTCTTACGACATGCATGGCTTACAGAGGAAGGATCCTTTTCCATTTTCCCGTGACCTATGGAGGAACCTAAATTTTTTTTTTCAATGCACCAGCTGTTTTCAACACATCAGCCATCTCTCACCAATGCGGGGGTGACCCAAACAAGAAAGAAACACTTTCACCATCATTCAACACTTTTGATATCATTCACACAATATTACTGTCTTTGCAGAGGTGCCCAGATGTGACAGTTTAGATGTCACTCCAAACAGCCAATATTCCAAACCCTCCTTTAAAGTGCAGGCATTGTGCTTCCCACCTCCAGGACTCAAGTCTGACTAACCCATTTTCCTGAATCCCTTCACAAAATATTACCCTGCTCACACTCCAACAGTTCGTCAGGTCCCAAAAACCATCCGTCTCCATTCACTCCTATCTGACACACTCACACACGCTTGCTGCATGTCCATGCCCCCTGCCCACAGAACCTATTTTACCCCCTCCCTCCATCCTTTCCTAGGACGACCCCAACCCCTCCTCCCCTCCACTACAGATTTATACACCTTCCAAGTCAACCTATTTTGCTCCATCCTCTCTAAATGACCAAACCACCTCAATAACCCCTCTTCAACCCTCTGAATAATGCTTTCAGTAACTCCACACCGCCTCCTAATTTCCACACTACGAATTCTCTGCATAATATTTACACAACACATTGCCCTTAGACACGACATCTCCACTGCCTCCAGTAGCCTCCTCGCTGCAGCATTTACTACCCATGCTTCACACCCATATAAGAGTGTTGGTACCACTATACTCTCGTAATTTCCCTTCTTTGATTCCATGGATAATGTTTTTTGTCTCCGTAGATACCTCATTTCACCACTCATCTTTTTTCCTTCAATTCTGTGGTTAACCTTGTTCTTCATAAACCCATCTGCTGACATATCTATTCCCAAATATCTGAACACATTTACTTCTTCCGTACTCCCTCTCTCCAAGTTGATATCCAGTTTTTCTTAACTCGTTTGATGCACTCATCACCTTACTCTTATCTATGTTCACTTTCCACTTCCTTTACACACCCTCCCAAACTCATCCACTAACCTTTGCAACTTCTTTTTAGAATCTCCTGAAAGCACAGTATCATCAGCAGAAAGTAACTGTGTCAACTCCCATTTTGTATTTGATTCCCCATAATTTAATCTCCCCCCTCTCCCCAACACCCTAGCATTTACGTCTTTTACAACTCTATCTGTAATTGTGTTAAAAAACCATGGTGACATTACACATCCCTATCTAAGGGCTACTTTTATTGGCAAATAATCTCCCTCTCTCGTACACACACTAACCTGAATATGAAACTTGGAAGTCTTGATTACTTTGTCATACTGAATTTTTTTTTGTTTTCTTAGTGGTTTAGTATACACCCATTCACTTGTGAATATGTGATTTGCATTATAGCTAAATTTGTTTTCTTCAATCTAAGGAGTCACTGGCACTGCAGCAGCGGCCCTTCTTCAGCGACTTCAGGGTTTGAAAGGTCTGCAAGGTTCTATGATCACTACAGGGGCTGGGGGAAGACCTGTGCTCCGACTTCCCCTCCCAAGTAATCTCAGACCGCAAACACAGGTGAGTTATCTCTGTTGTGGTGTATTCTATAAATATGTGAATATTTTGTCCAGGACAGACCAAACATTAAAATTTCCTCTCTCCAAGTGTGAGTTATTTGTAAAATGTGAGGAGTATTGTGGTAATTACTGAACAAATTAGGGAAAAGAAAGTAGAATGGCACAAGGATAAGGAGGAGGAAGAGCAAGGGATATGTGGGTCAAGTGTTTCCATGAAAGCATATGCGAGTGCAATACAGTAGAATACAGTAAAGCCTCTCATTAACAAACTAATGGGAGGGGTGCATGTTATTATCAATTGTCTCCAACTCCCAAATTATTAACTTATTACTTCATGATTGTTCAGTTGTCTTCTGAAGTAGTGGACTTGGTCCTGATTCAGAAGACAACCAGATATTAGGAATACAAGTACAGTGGTACCTCGGGTTACGAGTTTAATCCGTTCCGTGACCTTGCTCGTATCCCGTTTTGCTCGTACAGTGGTACCCCAAGTTTCGTGCAAAATTCGTTCCAGAAGGCTGTTCGAGTGCCATTACCGAACAAATTTGTTCCCATAAGGAATAATGTAAATTAGATTAGTCCATTTCAGACCCCCAAAAATACACTTACAAAAGCACTTAAATAATACACTTACATAATTGTTCGAGTTGGGAGCAGTACGAAATTCGGGGTACCACTGTATTTTGAGTCAATTTTCCTCATTTAAATTAATTGAAATGCAATTAATCCTTCTGGCTCTCAGGAGTCATGACAAGATACTTCAATATTTTGCTAATATCAACTCTACAGCTTATTTATCTATCAAAATTCATCTAATATGATATAATAAACAATATAAATAACATAGAAACCTGATATATACTCTAGAATTAATAAACATACAGTGACTTCAACACTCCAAACTCATTTATGTAAGTTTATTGTAAGTGCATTATTTGGGTTGAAATGACAATCATATCATTCCTATGGGATAAGTGAACAGCACTTGGCATTCTGGAATGAGGGGAGTTTTAGTTCAAGGTCACTATGTCAACGTGTGGCTAGTGGTGGTGGGCAGCTGAGACAGGACAAATATTACTCTTCAATATTTTGCTAATATCATCTATACGGCTTATTTATCTATCACATTTCATCTAATATGACATAATAAACAATATAAATAACATAGAAACCTGATATATACTCTATAATGAATAAAATATGTCATTATGTGACAAGTGGAGGCGGCCATAACCGCTCCTGCATTGTTGTGGTATTCACTGCCATCTAGTGACAGCCTTTCAAAGCCTTCTATTATTATAATTATTATTAAATACTACATTATTATTGTATTATTATTATTATTATTATATTACTATTATTATATTTATTATTATTTTATTATTATATTATATTATTATTATTATTATTATTACAATATAAATAATTTGGAATTTTTATTCACACAAAAAATGGTAGATTTATTGTTATGCAGACTACTGCATTATTGTAATAATTGTATAAATAATGTCAACCCATTCGTGACTACGACTGGCCAGGTGGACACGTATTTGACCATTTGTTTACTCTTGAACATTGCCAAAGAATCGAACATTTCCGCTACTTTGAGCTCAATTTCAAGGTACTTTTCGTTGTGAAAGCAATCAAAATCACATCTATTTCTGTAATATAGTATCTTCCATTCGATCAAATGAGACCAAAAAAAACATACAAAAATATTCCGCTAAATGGTGGCTAATGGCTGAGAAGTGAACTCCGTTATTTATGGTCTGATTTCTTTCAATTTTGAAGTACGTTAAGAAGCATATTTCCATCATACATTGCCCAAGTTTCAATAAGATAGCCCAACAAACAATTGAGATTTTTTTTTTTTTTCAACAAGTCGGCCGCCTCCCACCGAGGCAGGGTGACCCAAAAAGAAAGAAAATCCCCAAAAATAAAACACTTTCATCATCATTCAACACTTTCACCACACTCATACATAATCACTGTCTTTGCAGAGGAGCTCAGATACGACAGCTGAGAATTGTCCCTCCCAGCTGTCACTATCCCAGTCCCCTCCTTTAAAGTGCAGGCATTGTACTTCCCATTTCCAGGACTCAAGTCCAACTAATCAATTAACTGGTTTTCCTGAATCCCTTCACAAAATGTTACCCTGCTCACACTCCAACAGATCGTCATGTCCCAAAAACCATTCGTCTCCATTCACTCCTATCTAACATGCTCACACATGCTTGCTGGAAGTCCAAGCCCCTCGCCCACAAAACCTCCTTTACCCCTTCCCTCCAACATTTTCTAGGACGACCCCTACCCCGCCTTCCTTCCCCTACAGATTTATACGCTCTCCAAGTCATTCTATTTTGATCCATTCTCTCTAAATGACCAAACCACCTCAACAACCCCCTCTTCAGCCCTCTGACAAATACTTTTAGTAACTCTACACCTTCTCATAATTTCCACATTCCGAATTTTCTGCATAATATTTACACAACACATTGCCCTTAGACAGGACATCTCCACTGCTTCTAGCCTCCTCGCTGCAGCATTTGCAACCCATGCTTCACACCCATATAAGAGTGTTGGTACCACTATACTTTCGTACATTCCTTTCTTTGCCTCCATGGATAACGTTTTTTGTCTCCACAGATACCTCAACGCACCACTCACCTTTTTTCCTTCATCAATTCTATGGTTAACCTCATCCTTCATAAACCCATCCGCTGATACGTCAACTCCCAAATATCTGAAAACATTTACTTCTTCCATAATCCCTCTCTCCAATGTGATATCCAATTTTTCTTTATTTAAATCGTTTGATACCCTCATCACCTTTCTCTTATCTATGTTCACTTTTAACTTTCTACCTTTACACACTCTCCAAAACTCGTCCACAAACCTTTGCAACTTTTCTTTAGAATCTCCCATAAGCACAGTATCATCAGCAAAAAGTAACAGTGTCAACTCCCATTTTGCATTTAATTCTCCATACTTTAATCCCACCCTCTCCCCAACACCCTAGCATTTACTTCTTTTACAACCCCATCTATAAATATATTAAACAACCATGGTGACATTACACATCCCTGTCTAAGACCTACTTTTACCGGGAAGTAATTGAGAAAAAAATATTTACCAAAAATCTTTATAATAATAATTATTATAATATAATAATAATTATTATTATTAATTTAGGGAACTGGAGCACAGATCCAATTCCCTAGGTCAAGAGCAAGAGCCCCTGACCAGTGTCAAAGAACCTCCCTTGAGGCCCGCTCGCTTCTCGAAATTTCACTCGCATCTGGAAGCAAAAAATTGACCGAGCGACTGCTCGTATCTCAAAAACCTTGCATGTCGGTGCACTTGTAAGTGGAGGTTCCACTGTATTATAACCTGTAATGCTAAAGTACAATACTGTGCTGTACAGTAATTTTATAGTGCTCTACTTAATTTACAGTAATTTTTCTTACCTATTCATGGTGGGGAGATGAGTTGTAAACTGTTGTTGATGGTAGTGGTGACTTAGAATAGCATTTATTTTGAGTCAGAGTAGCATTAAAGCACTAGTGAAAATAATGAAAAAACGTAAATGGCCGAAAAGATGTTGATGGCTGAAAAGATGTAGATGGCTGAGATGTAGAAAGCTGAGAAGAGATAGATGACTGAAATATATAGGGCTGAGAACCTCATATTTTCTACTGGCCCCACCATTTGCTTTAGAAACTAATGTTAATTGCACTTTATTTAACCCTTTAACTGTCCACACATAGATCTACGTTCACTCGCGCACTGCTCCGAATATTTAAAAAAAAAAAAAAAAATTTTAATGAAGAGCACATTTTTATAAACAGGATAGGCTAAAAAAAAAATTTTTAGGGCCAGTACTTATCGAGCTATAAGCCCGACAAGTTGGTGCTGGATGCTCACCTGATTGCATCATCAAGTCCTGCCGCTTGCAGAAGTAATGCCGATATACTTTTTTTCTAGTTTTTATTTTAATTTATACAATTTTTATGTTCTGGTAATTACAATTTATAATAGTTCTTGTGATTTTATAGCCAATCTTTGTTCTAACACTAATATTAGGTACTGAAATAGTACTCAAATAGTCACATTGACACCAACAGGTGAACAATTTCACCTGCCATGGTCATTTACTATTGTCTATAAATATATACGAAGTATTTATAGGTCCCAGCAATGTTTTAGACATCCTGGATTATATATGAAACTCTTTGAAGAATGGTGTGTTGACAATTGTCAGATAACTACTGATAAGGCAGTGACATTGATGAATGAATGTGTGCAAGGAACCCTTGCTTTGTTTTCACTGTCTGTATCTATCTGTCTATCTATCTATCTGTCTATCTATATGTCTATCTATCTATCTGTCTGTCTATCTATCTGTCTGTCTGTCTATCTATCTGTCTATCTGTGTCTGTCTATCTATCTGCCTATATATCTGTGTATCTATCTGTCTATATATCTGTGTATCTATCTGTCTATCTGTCTAGCTTGGCTTATCTGTCTTTGTTTGCCTGCCTATGTGTGCCTGGAGTATAATATGAAACTCCTTGAAGAATGGTGTTATGACAAGTGTCAGATAACACTGACAGCTCAATGACATTGATGAATGGGAGCAGGGAACCGTCTCCGTGTTTTCACTGTCTATCTGTCTGTCTGTCTAGCTCTGCTTATCTGTCTTTCCATCTGCCTGTGTGTGTGTGTCTTTCCGTCTGCTTGTCTCAATCTGAGTGCGGCTCGCAAGCCAACAGGTATTATACACAATGCAGAAGTGACAATGCGTATTACGTGCCAGTCATGGTATTATGTCTTATATATATACAAGCATTGTATAGCACTTTGCCTGGAATTTTTGGGTTATCCTAGGTAATTTACACTGTGTATAATAACTGTACTTATGTGTACATGTGAGAGAGAGACAGAGAGAGAGAGATATTACAGATATATATAGATAGACAGAGATATAGACAGATACAGAGATATAGGACAGATAGATATAGACAGAGATATAGACAGATATAGACACAAAGACAGCCAGAGACAGCTAAAGCCAGCCTGCCGAATATATAAGAACATAAAAAAGAAGGAACACTGCAGAAGGCCTACTGGCCCATGCTAGGCAGGTCCATGTCACCCCCCAGCTTAGACCAATGACCCACCTTGTCAGGTCACATCCTCTGAAGGAAGGAGCACAGCATCAGACCTAGTAGCACAAGCTAGTCAGGTCCAACTCATACCCACCCACAACCACTCATGTATTTATCGAACCTATTTTTACTTTCCTCTTATAAGGGGAGTGTTAATGTGACATGACATCATTGAAACCATGGTGTTTGCCACATTATTTGCTCTAACTGGCACTCAAATGAACTAGTGCTCCCCCAAGGTACTAAGTGGTCCCAGATTTTTTTAATACTGCGCACACTGAGGGCGCAGACCCATTCTCTCATGTCTAGGCGACTCAAGCCTATTGCACTAAATTTGAAGGAATGAAAAATAAAACGTAGATCTACGTTCGGAGCAGTACGCGTACAAACGTATATCTACGTTTGGACAGTTAAAGGGTTAATATGTACAAAATGCTCAAAATCCAGGGAAAATTGGCAACAGAATGACAAGTGAATACATAAGTGACCACAAATAAACTTGCGTCGGTGGCCTACTGTTAGGGACAATGAAATGGACTACAAGTCCTGGATGAGGCCGCTTTTCTCATACTGGACAAACATCAGAGTTAGCAGACAGTGCGATACTTCAGAAGACAAGTAGTCACCATTGCTATGGAGAAAATGTAGAATTACGGAGTTTTGTTCATTTTGTCTGATAATTAGGGCCTTTGGACAAAATTTTTGACCAAAATTACAAAAAATTGTGAATGAGAGGTTTTACTGTGCCTGAATCAGCTCTCCTTGCACTGTATCATTCACTCATCTACCCTTATCTCACCTATGGAATTTGTGCATGGGGATCAACAACATAAATCACCTTAAACCGCTCATAACCCAGCAAAAGGCTGCAGTCAGAATAACAAATTCCCACTCTAGACAGCATACTCCACCAATATTCAAAACTCTAAAACTACTCACCGTAAAGAACATTCACAATGGCCTGGCTTAACTGAACTTACCCTAAATCGCTCATTTGTAAAATCTACCACTTTGTAAGTTCTTGTAAAAGAGTATTTTTGATATCTGTCCATAACAACCCTGTGTAAATTTTTCCTTAAGGGCTAAAATCTGCTTCCAGTAATACTTCTGGTCTAAACTTCAATTTAAGCTTTTCTAAGAAACCTCTCCACTAACTAAATTCTTGTGACTACTTTCAAGAACTCTACACTCTAATATAAACCCTCCGCTCAAAATTCTCCTCACCAACTTTAATAGGACCCATGACCATAACACAAGACAGATCACTTTTTGATATACCCCGTGTCCATAACACCCTGTGTAAAAATTATATGTACATAAAGGGCCTCAAAATCTGGAATTCATTACCAGTAAATACTAAAATAGCCTGGTCTGAACATCAATTTAAGACTCTTCTCAAGAACCACCTACTCACCCTAAACTAAATACTCATACTGTAAACTACTTTCAAGAATGCTCAGTGTTATTTTACGGCCGGTTTGTTGAAAGAAGAAGATGTACAAATAGGAGGAGGCTGGAGGCAGTGGAGATGTCATGTCTAAGGGCAATGTGTGGTGTAAATTTTATGCAGAGAATTCTTAGTGTGGAAATTAGGAGGTGTGGAAGTTACAAAAAGTATTATTCAGAGGGCTGAAGAGGGGTTATTGAGATGGTTTGGTCATTTAGAGAGGATGGAGCAAAATAGAATGACTTGGTGGGTATATAAATCTGTTGTGGGGGAAGGGGTCATCCTAGGAAAGGATGGAGGGAGGGGATAATAGAGGTTTTGTGTGCGTGGACATGCAGCAGGCATGTGTGAGTGTGTTAGATAGGAGTGAATGGAGACAAATAGTTTGTGGGACCTGATGAGCTGTTAGGAGTTTGAGCAGGGTAGTATTTTGTGAAGGGATTCAGGGAAACTGTTTAGCCTTACTTGAGTACTGGAAGTGGGAAGTACAATGCCTGCATTTTAAAGGAGAGGTTTGGGATATTGGCTTTTTTGAATGACATTTAAACTGTCATCTCTGGACTCCTCTGCAAAGACAGTGATTGTTTGAAGGATGGTGAAAGTGTTCCTTTCTTTTCTGGGTCACCCTGCTTCGGTGGGAGACGGCCGATTGTTGAAAAAAATGTTCAAATAGGGAACAGGATGAAATTTGTGCCATCTGTTGGCCAGCAATTTTATTTGGTCAACTAGCTTTATTTCATTTATGTCATTATGCTGTACGAACATGTTCCAGACTCAAGTCATCTTAGGAATAAATGATCTCAAATGAAGTGATGTTCTGGAGAAGTATACAGTCAGTGTAGTTGCTGCTTGCTGCCTGTCTTGTTTTGTAGAAGCTCACTTTGCTGTGTGCAGAGTGGAGCTTAAGTGTTGGCCTTTACATAACACTAAGGCCACCCACATCCCTCTGGTGTTGAAGGCTCTACTGAAATGTCAGATCTGTCCAGGCAGGGTCTGGACAAAAGATGAAGCATCTTGCTATGTTCTCTTTTCTGTCATAAAATCACAGATGAGACAGTGGGGACAGGACAGGGAATCCAAGAAAGTGGAGCATACTCAAGGTGTGAGCGTATTTGTGCCTCATACAGAAACTTGCAACCTCTTCTGTTGAGCAGATGTGAAAACAGTGGACCCCGGTTAACCCTTTGGGGGTCGACAGGCCTTTCGAAACCTGTTCCTGGGTCGAAAAATATTCGGAAAATATAATTATTTTATCTTATGAAATGATAGTTTTTTTTTCTAAATCTAAATGGCTAAACAAAAGATTTTGCGATCAATACTTACGGAGATATGGAGGCTTCAAGTTGACCAAAATAGAACCACTGACAGCAACATCGGTGACTTCCGGTTGGCCGGTAATCTTTTTTTTTTTTTTTTTTTTTAAATTGTTTTCTTATCTATTTTAATTTTTTTTCAAATATGGCCTGTGAGATCAATATAAGTGCTGTTTTTCAAATATTCACTCGCAATTCTACACAATATTGACATAAAGTTTGTTATCACTATTTTGTTTACACAATTTATTTACAAATATTTATAATAACACATATTTATTTCTATTGTTCAATCATGTATATAGATATATAGTCACTGGACATGTTTCTAGAAGTTCTGCAGCCTGTGGAAGTCTCTGAAACATGGTTCCATGCACAGTGGTGTTTCACATTCTACTCACATATAACGAGTGTCTTTGCGTTGTTGTGGGCGTCTTTTTGTATGTGCACAGACATAACACCCTCTTCTGAGCCTTTTCTTGCAAGCAGTAGCAGGCAGTTTTGTTAGGAAGTGTTCACCATGCCTCAGACGAGAGGGTAGTTGTCAATTTAGTGGCGGTTTTCTATTGCAGGTGGTGTTCCTTGGTACTTGGTGATTATTTGCCTGATGACAGACAAACAAATTCGCCATATGGTGGTTTGTGGTCTTCAACTTATAAA
>WNWK01042501.1:0-15952 GCA_009830355.1 Cherax destructor | reverse complement strand
AAAGCAACTTAGATATGTTCCCACAAGTTGTTGCAACAATAAATAAAGAGATCATGCCATTGAATGTTGAGCACCTTCAAGTACTTGCTTACAAAATCAGTAATATTTTCCATAATTATGGATGAGAAACACATTTGTTGCATCAGCAGACTCAGAGGAGAGGAATTAATTGAAATAAGTAATGATTGCAGTCTGAAATTAATGCATACGGAAGTGCCTCTGGACGAATTCTGGATGAAGATTAAGAATGAATATCATCAATTTGTGAAAATGCTCTGGTAATTCTCAAGCAATTTTCACATCTTACTTGTGTGAGTTGGGATTTTCTGTGCTCACAGTCAGAAAAAACTCTGATGAGAAAGACTGCAATTGATAGAGGAAGAAATGAGGGAATGCCTTTCCAGTATTCTACCTAATATGAAAAGGATCTGCCAATCTCACCAAGAATAAATAATGTTAAGATCTACATTATTTAGTTTATATGTGGCATGGTTATTTTCCTGACCAATTTTAGAACTATGCATTTGTCTACATTAAACTGCATCTGCCACTTCTCCGACCATTGCATCAGTCTATTTAAATCTTCCTGGAGTGTTCTAATGTTCTCGTCAGAATAAATTCGTCGGCCTATTTTGATTATGTCGCTATTTATTCCCTCATCTATGTCGTTTAGTAGATTATGAACAACAAGGGTGCCAACACTGACCCCTGTGGATCTCTGCTCGTGACGCTTCCCCACTCTGATTTCTCCCCATTTATTCAAATTCTCTGCCGCCTATCTGTCAACCATGCCTCTACCTAGAAAAAAATATCCTATTCCGTGTACCTTAATTTTCCTCAATAGTCTCTGATGAGGGACTGTGAAAAGCCTTACTGAATTCCAAATACACAATATCGTATTCATTACCATGATCTCCTCCTCAAATACCTTAGTGAATAAAGTTAATAAATTCGTAAGGCATGAACGCCCTTTTGTAAAACCGTGCTGAATTCGTTGATCAATTTATGCTTTTCAAGATGGCTACGAATTGCCTCGGATATTATTGATTCCATAATTTTTCCCATTATGGAGGTTAAGCTTATTGGTCTATAGTTCGAAGCTAAGGACCTGTCACCTGCTTTGAGAATAGATATCACATTTGCCATTTTCCACTTATCAGGCACTATGCCAGTTATAGTGATATTATGAAAAGATTAGCTAAAGGTTGCTAAGCTCCTCTTTACATTCCTTTAGAGCCCTTGCATACCGTTCATCAGGGCCTTGTGATTTGTTAGGTTTTAATTTATCTATTTGTCTAAGGACCATGTCACTTGTGACCCTTATCGTGAATAGTTAATTATCGTCCTGTTCTCCATAATCAATTATTTCTGGAATATCGCTAGTATCTTCCTGTGTAAAATCTGAGACGAAGTAAGTGTTAAAACTTCTACACATTTTCTTATCACTGTCGGTGAGCTGACCCGAGTAACTTTTGAGAGGGCCTTTCTTGTCCCTAAACTTACTTCTGTATACCTGAAAGCATCCTTTTGGGTTAGTCTTCGATTTTCTTGCAACTTTAGCCTCATAATCTCTTTTTTGCTTTTTTATTCATTTTTTTTCTCTAACTGAATATATTGATTTCTTAATGTCCCTCTCCTCTTTCGATTCGCTTATATATGCCTCTCTTTTGACCAATGAGATATTTTAATCTATTGTTTATCCTTTTAGGATAATTTTTGTTTGATCTGATTTCCCTATTTGGAACATAAGTTGTCTGAGCAGCTAGAACTATGCTCTGGAAACCGTCATATTGGCAACCATCACCACCTACCTGTCCCATAGCCAGGTCTTTCCAATTCATCCCACCCAGGAAATTTCTCAGTCCTATGAAATTAGCCAAGTGGAAGTCAGGGACAGAGACTTGATTGCCATTTTTAGGGTAATTCCACGATATATTAAAACAGTGATTTGTGATCACGTTCCCAAGCTCATCATTAACCTCAAGATTATTAATTAGCGATTTCCTAATGGCAAGAACCAAGTCAAGAGGTTATTTCCTCTAGTTGGTTCTGCACAAACTATTTTAAAAAACAATTCTGAATCGAATCAAGAAAGTCACTTGACTTAAATTTCCTGTCAAATTGCTCCAGTCAATTTGTCTAAAGTTAAAAATCTCCCATTAGCACAACATTTTCATATGTAGATGCCTTACAAATTTCGTCCCATAAAAGTTTACTGCATTACCTATCAAGGTTTGGAGGCCTGTAAATCATACCCAAGATTAGTTTTTCACGGCCCTCGAGAAGCTGTAACCAGACCGATTCGGTGGCTGACGCTTCTATTTTTATATCATGTCTAAGACAAGAAATTAAATTGTCTCTGACTACATCGCTACTTCACGACCCTTCCTGTTGTGCCTATCAGTTTGAAATAATTTATAGCCTTGTATGTGACATTCAGAAGGTATTATTCTATCTTTCAGATTGAGCCAAGTCTCTGTTATAGCAATATCAATGCTTCCTGCACTTGCAATTAATCTTAGCTCATCTATCTTATTTATTACACTTCTGCTATTAGCATAGTAAACCTTAAGGGAGCTAATCTCTTGTTGCCCTCTGCTGTTTTCCTTTATTTGTTGACCTGATCAATTGTCTTTATTTGTAACTTTATGATGAATGGCTTTTAAACATTTACTGTGTTCAGCCCTAGTGTTGCAATCTGACTGTTTCCCCCACACACCCATACCTCTATCTTCTATCAGTTTAAAAAATCATAGACATGTCAGAAATGACCCTCTCGATCGAGCTGGCAAGTGCTACCACCCCTGCCCCAGAGAGATGTACCCCATCCCTTGCATACATATCATGTTTGCTATAAAAGTTGTCCCAGTTTTCAATGAATGGGATTGCAAGTTCCTTGCAGTATCTGTCTAGCCAGCAATTTACATCAATTGCCCTAGACAACCATTCATTGCCCACTCCCCTTCTAGGCAAGATGCTACTTATGATTGGGACCCCTCCCTTAGACCCAATTAAATCCAGAGCTGACCTGTACTTATCCAGCAGCTTTTCTCTCCTGCCCTTCCCGAGATCATTTCCACCAGCACTGAGACAGATAATGAGCTTGTTCACATTACCTGACATGATATTATCCAACCTGTTGACTATGTCACCAACAACAGCTCCAGGGAAGCACACCCTCTCTCTCACCTTCTTATTCCTATTACAGAAAGCACTGTCCATACATCTTACCTGAGAATCACCAACCACAAGAATTCGCTTACCTCTATTAGCAGCTGAAGTAGTACCTTTATCTTCACTAACCACTGGAGTACACTCATCCTGAAGAACAGAGAAGCGTTTTCCTACCTTCAAATCTTCTGTCTTAACTTTCTTTATTTTGATGCTCCTCCCATTACTGGGAACCCTCGCCACTTGTAGCACGTGTTTTACTGCACCTCACTACTGGTAGCCTTTTCGTCCTCCCCATCTTCAGCCTCCTCGTAGAGAGTGACAGACTGCACCTCACTCTTGGTAGCCTCATTCCCCTCAACCACTCCAGCCACCTCACACTCACTCCCAAACCCATCGACACAGTAATCACCAAAGCTGCTCAGGACCTGTGACCTTTCGTGACAACTGACCACTGACCCCTCAATAATGAATATGATTATACTAAACTATGTTTCTTTAAGTATAATAAACAAATTATATAGGATTAGTTGACATGAAAGGCATTCTTTACAGAAAACCTCTGGTAAGGCAGAGGATTTCGTTCAACCTTAAAATAAATATATTTTTACTGAATAAATATTTAATTAGGTTAGTTTACTAGAATGGTATAGTTTATATTCTATGACATTGTATATAACAATTTGGTTAATGATTTTTTAGGGATTTTTTTTTTATATATTTTGTATAAGAAAGTTGGTAATATTGTAGTAGGATATAATTTTGTTAATTAAAATGTTGAAATGTATTGGTGAAAGGGATAAGAAAGGTAAAGAAACTAATATAATTTTGATAAACATAGATGTTGTTGATAACTTGGGCTTTTACAGTTTATTTATGCTGAATAAGGTCACAATAAAGAACGTGTTTCTTAATTATATTTTAGAAGCAGATGACAAATAAGGATTTTTCCATTTTCTTGAAGGGAATCCCAAAATTTGAGGGCTCTTTATCTGCATGGAAGTCCTATAGTGTCAAATAATATACGTTTTCCTTGTATCGTGTCTCTCCAGGTTAATGCAGATCTCAAAAAGAAATCGCAGAGCTGGATTAAACATAATTGTATGTGTTTATATACACATTTAACTGACAATAGTAGATGTGGATGTTTTGAATAATGAATTGAATGACATGGTATAATATTAATGTTTTGAATAATAGGGTTTGAGTTGTCTTGAACGTGGTTGAGTGATTAATTTAATAGATGTTTTTTGTTTGGTAAAAGTTAGCATAGGGTGATTTGTCTTGGCACAGACAATAAAAGTGAGGTAATGCTAGATTAGAGATTAGTACAAAGTGAGAAATGTTGTTTGAGGAACATAGCTTATTTCTAATGATTTGCTCAGTTTTGGAAAATTTTATGGTATATTCTGGATGCAATTGAATTTCAGGTATCATTTAAGTATAACTCGTGGTATACTCTTATTATCTGCTTAGCATAATTCATTTCATATTGAAGCAACTGTGTAGAATTTGTTGGGGACGGACTCAGGGAGCCTTGGTAATTGTCACTGAGGTAACACTAACCGGCAAGGTTAGTGTTACCTCAGTTTAAGTAATTCAGTTTAAGTAATTCAGTTTAAGTAATTCGTTTTTGATATAGCACTTTGTTTCTTTAAATCTGGTGGCATAATGCAGTTGTTAAGATTTTATTATTAGCATGTTAAGTGTTAACTTATAACTTTTACTAGCTCTTTCGTAATTAAGTCCATTTTATGTCAATTTTCATGGGCTTCTTTTCAGTGGACGTGAAAATGTTGATGGTTAGCCAAGGGCTGTTTAGTCATATGGTTGTGATCTTTTTTTTAAGTGACGATGCTATAAAATAATTGATTTTTTGAATGAAAAGATTCAAAGGATATAAGGAACACAGCTGCAAGGTAAATACGTAAATGACCTATAAGGATGTTAGGTATTTCTTATGTCTTACGAATAGAGAAAATCAATATTACTATTATGAGGCTGTGGTGGAAGACAACTTAATACACATCTTTAGTAGCAGCTTTTTTGAGTAACAAGAAGCCAGAAATAAGTGAATCCGATCAAAATTTCATGTTATGGAGACCAGGAGCTGAATCTCAAACCTTACAAATACAACATGGTGAGTAAACAAATACTGGACAACACACACACACAAACATAGACACAGACACAGACACAAAGACACAGACACAGACACAGACACACAGACACACACACACACACACAGACACACACTTACACATACACATACACACACACATACACATCACACACACACACACACACACACACACACACACACACACACACACACACACACACACACACACACACAGGAGAGAAGATGAGGAACTCACAAGTAACGATCAAGAGGTATGTGAGGAGCTCAATTCGAGGTTTAAGGAAGTATTCACAGTGGAGGCAGGAAGGCAGCTGGGTAGACAGGACAGAGTGCATCACCAACAAGGAATGTATCAAGTGCTGGAGGGCATACACACAACTGAGCAGGAGGTGAAGCAGTTACTCAGTGACCTTGATACCTCAGAGGCGATGGGTCCGGACAATATCTCCCCGTGGATCCTTCGGGAAGGAGCTGAGGTACTGAGTGTGCCATTTACCATAATATTCAACACATCCCTTGAAACTGGGCAGCTACCTGAGGTATGGAAAAAGGCCAACGTAGTCCCCATCTTTAAAAAAGGAGACAGAAAAGAGGCACTAAACTATAGACCGGTGACTCTTATGTGTATAGTGTGCAAAGTCTTGGAGAAAATCATCAGGAAAAGAATGGTGCAGCATCTGGAGCTGAACAGGATAATCAACGTCAGACAGCACGGATTCAGGGAAGGCAAATCCTGTGTAACAAACCTCCTGGAGTTCTATGACAAAGTAACAGAGGTAAGACAAGAGAGAGAGGGGTGGGTTGATTGCATTTTGTTGGACTGCAAGCAGGCCTTCGACACAGTTAATCACAAGAGAATTAGTGAAGAAGCTAGAGGATCAGGCGTGAATAACAGGAAGGGCACTGCAATGGATCAGAGAATACCTGACAGGGAGGCAACAACGGGTCATGGTACGTGCTGAGGTATCACAGTAAGCCCCTGTTACGAGCGGGGTCCCACAGTGTCAGTCCTAGGACCAGTGCTATTCGTGGTATATGTGAATGACATGACGGAAGGGATAAACTCAGAAGTGTCCCTGTTTGCGGATTTTGTGAAGTTAATGAGGATAATTAAATCAGATGAGGATCAGGCAGGACTTCAAAGAGACCTGGACAGGCTGGACACCTGGTCCAGCAACTGGCTTCTCGAATTTAACACCGACAAATGCAAAGTCATGAAGATCGGGGAAGGGCACAGAAGACCGCAGACAGAGTATAGGCTAGGTGGCCAAAGACTGCAAACCTCGTTCATGGAGAAAGATCTTGGGGTGAGTATGACACCGAGCACGTCTACGGAAGCACACATCAACCAGATAATTGCTGCAGCATATGGGCGCCTGGCAAACCTGAGAATAGCGTTCCGATATCTTAGTAAGGAATCGTTCAAGACATTGTACACTGTGTACGTCAGGCCCATACTAGAGTATGCAGCACTAGTTTGGAATCCACACCTGGTCAAGCACGTCAAGAAATTAGAGAAAGTACAAAGGTTTGCGACAAGGTTAGTTCCAGAGCTAAGGGGAATGTCCTACGAAGAAATATTAAGGGAAATCGGCCTGAAAACACTGGAGGACAGAAGGGTTAGGGGAGACATGATAACGACATACAACATACTGCGTGGAATATAAAAGGTGGATAGAGACAGGATGTTCCAGAGAGGGGACACAGACACAAGGGGTCACAATTGGAAGTTGAAGACTCAGACGAGTCAAAAAGATGTTAGGATGTATTTCTTCAGCCATAGAGTAGTCAGGAAGTGGAATAGTCTAGCAAGTGATGTAGTGGAGGCAGGAACCATACATAGTTTTAAGACGAGGTATGATAAAGCTCACGGAGCAGAGAGAGGACCCAGTAGCGATCAGTGAAGAGGCGGGGACAGGAGCTGAGTCTCGACCCCTGCAACCACAATTAGGTGAGCAATTAGGTGAGTACACACACATACAGATGAATCACAAGGATGTTAGGAAGTCTTCAATCACAGAGTTATCAGGAAGTTAAATAGTCTGGGAAGTGATGTAGTGGAGGCAGGATCCATACATAGCTTTACGACATGGTATGATGAAGCTCATGGAGCAGGAAGAGTGACCTAGTAGCGACCAGTGAAGAGGCGGGGCCAAGAGCTGTGACTCGACCCCTGCAACAACAACTAGTTGACTACAACTAGGTGAGTACACACAGTGTGGGCGCCAGTAACGAGCAAGGTTGTACAAGTGTCAGTCCTAGGGCCGGTGCTGTATTCTGGTATAATAATTTATATTATTATATTATATATATTATTATATAAATATTATATTATACGTATTATTATTATTATTATTATTATTATTATTATTATTATTATTATTATTATTATTATTATTATTATTATTATTATTATTATTATTATTATTATTTATTAGTACCTACATATTCCAATAATAATACTCTTGCCTACCATTTGGAATTTTTATTCACACAAAAATAACGTGACGAAATGGATAGATTCAGAGGTGTCCCTGTTTTCAGACGATGAGTAACTAATGCGGAGAACTGAAACAGATGAGGATCAGATAGGACTATAAAGGAATCTGGACAGGCTGCAAACCTGGTTCAGCAACTGGGTCCTTGAGTTTAACCCTACCAAGTGCAAATTCGTGAAAATTGGGGAAGGTCAAAGAAGACTGCAGACGGAGTACAGTCAAGGAGGCCAAAGACTGCAAACATCACTCAAGGAAAAGGATCTTGGGGTGAGTATAATTCTGAGCACATCTTTTGAGGAGCACATCAACCAAATAACTGCTGCAGTAAATGCGCGCCAGGCAAACCTAAGAATAGTGTTTCGAAACCTGAGTAAGGAGTCATTCAAGATTCTGTATACCTTGTACATCAGGCCCTTATTGGAGTGTGCAGCACCACTATGGAACCCATATCTGATCAAGCCCGTCAAGAAATTAGAGAAAGTGCAAAGGATTGCAAAACGATTAGTTCTACTTGAAGAGGTTAAGTTAAATCACCCTGAAGGACAGTAAGAATAGGGAGAACATGATAACAACATGAAAAATACAAAGATTAATTGACAAGGTGGATAAGGACGGAATGATTCAAAGATGGGACACAGCAAGAACTGGACGCAACTGGAATTTGAAAACTCAGATGAGTCACAGGGATGTTAGGGAGTATTTCTTGAAAGAGTTGTCATTAAGTGGAACAATCTGGGCAGTGATATAGTGGAGGTAGGATCCATACAAAGCTTTAAGAAGAGATACGATAAAGCTCATGGAGCATGGAGAGGATGGATTTAGTAGCGACCAACAATGAGGCGGGGCCAGTAGCTGTGACACGACCACTGCAACCACAAGTAAGTGAGAACAAATATGTGCGTACACTCACACACAGTATGGAACCCCCACCTGGTCAAACGCGTCAAGAAATTAGAGAAAGTGCAAAGGTTTGCAACAAGAGTAGCCCCGTAGTTAAGGCGTATGTCCTACGAGGCGAGGTTTAGGGAAATCCACCTGACGACACTGGAGGACACGTGGGATGTAGGGACATGATAACATAAAATACTGAGATTAATTGACAAGGTTTATAGGGATGTAACGTTTCAGAGATGGGACACAGCAACAAGTGGTCACTACTGGAACTACTAAACTCAGATGAGGCACAGGGATGTTAGGAAGTATTTCTCAACTACATCACTCTCCAAAGTGACATAGTGGAGGCAGAGTCCATATAAAGCTTTAAGAAGAGGTACGATTAAGCTCATTGAGCAGAAAGAAAGTGCACCAGGTAGCGATCAGGGAAGAAAGGAACCAGGAGCTGTGAATCGACCCCTGTATCCAAAAATAGGTAAGAATAGATGAGCACACACACAGACACACACACAAACACGCTGTTATCAGCTAAATTGCATAGAACTGTCTGTATGGAGGCAAGGATAGGGAATAGAAGTTCGTTTACCTGTACAAATTTAAATCTTTAAAAGTTATTGTAATAAGCTAGGGAAACATGAGGAGAGAATAAATGTATACCCAAAAGCAAACTAAAGAGGAAGAAGAGTTCAGGAGGAAACATCATTACGAGAGTTGACTGAGGAGTTGATATTGGAATTGCTGAGATATATGACTGAAGATGCATGAGAAACAAGGTTATTTATTTATGCAAAGAAATGCAAGGAAACTTACAAAAGGAATCATTAGAAAGCATGGAAAAAGAAAGAAGGGCAAAGCAAAAAAGACTCAATAAGCATCAAAAGGAACTGAAGAAGGAACTTGATGAGATTAGGAAGGAAGAACTAAAATGGGGGCCGGAATAATAACGACACACGAGGGAACAGTAGGGAGAGAAGAGGGAGTAAACAAGTTCTTTGTGGATATGCTTTCAGGCAATCAGTAGATGATAAAAGGAACAGCAGAGGATATGTTTGAATCAGACACAGAAATCTGTAGGGAAAGCAAGCGGTAGGAAAGATAAATTGAGAAAGTAAGAGAGGGAGAGAGAGAGACAGAGAAAAATGATGTTCTTCAAGATATGGATAAACACTAGTACCTCTGTACTAGCATGTGCAATGTACAGACCTCAGTGGCAACATACAGATTCCATCATCTTCCAAATGGGAAATGTGGACTCCCTTCTTTTCGAACACTAATGTCAACAAATTATAATTGTTTGTGACCTCAACCATTATCTTATACAGAGGTTCCTTGATGACTTTGCATTGTTTATTAGAAACCTTGTTGATTTCCCTACTCACATCTCTGGCTCCTCCCTCGACCCATTAATGAGTGATTTGTCGGAAGGTATTGTCACATGTCAACCCTTCGGCTTTGTTGGATCATCTGATAACAAGGCTGTTTTTACGACACTGAAAATCCCAACTGAACGAGATGATGAATCTATATGTACAATCTAGCTGTGGGAAAGAGGAAACTGGCCAGCCCTTTGCTCTGAGCTTCCGATTGGAATGATTTTCTCAAGGTGATGTTAACAACAAAGTGAATGCTTTCACTGGACACATCCTCAGTCTACAACAAGAACACATTCCTCACCGGGAGTATATGACGAAGGCTACAGATCAGCCTTGGTTCGGCTTTTCTTGTAGAGTGGCTGTTACTGCTAAGTACAAGGCATGGCGAAGGTATAAGAGACATCCCACTACCTTTAACAGGAACCTGCACCGGAAAACCTGTAGGCATATAAGTGAACTTCAAAAGAGATCCATCTCTAGGCTGACACAAAAAGAAAGTTGGCATCAGGTAGAATGACCTACAAATCTTTGTGGTCCTTGGTCAAGGAGAGACAAGATAATTTGCCTGATGACCTTATTCCACCTCTAAATCAACAGGGTGAGACCACCTCTACTAGTAGTCAGGAGAAAGCTGACCTATTTGCCGAGCACTTTGCTACCAAGATGCAAGTTCCTGATCCAGCAAGGGACCCTCCTCGGTCAAATTTACTCTTACAAGAGAAATGGTGTGAGACAAAATGATGAAACAAATACTACTGTTAATACTGTCAAGAAACACGTCAATATTTTTACCTCGATCTGGAAAAAACAGCAAGTAACTGAGTTCAAAGATAGATGAGGAGGTAGGAATAACACGTGAGGTAGTGCAATGCATGAAATAACATTTAACTGGAAGGAAACAAAGAATGATGATCCAAGAAGAGGTGTCGAAATAGGCGTTAGTCACGAGAGGAGTTACAGAGAAAAAGTACAAGGACCGGTACTACATTTTGGATACGGAAACGACAAAACAGAAGGGAAACATTCAGAGATATCACTGCTTGCAGATCATGGAAAATTAATAAAGATAATGAAAACAGGAAACAAGCAGGAAAGACTAAAAATGGATGTGGACAGGCTGTGTTCCTGGTGTAAATAGTGGTTGCTAGAATTTTTCCTCACAAAGTGCAGAGTTATAGGGTTTAGGGATGGGCAAAGAAGACTGCAGATAAACTATAAGCTCATAGAACAAAACCTGCAAAACTTTCCAAGTGACAAGAATCTCAGGGTGAGCAATGTACCAAGTATATCGCCTGAGGATCACATCAATTTGATAACTTTTGCAGTAAACACTTGTTTTGCTAATATTACAACCTAAGGTTCAAAGGCCTGTTATCCTGAGTGTAAAAGGGAGCTTGGAGCAAAGAAACACAGTAGAAAATGCTTTGAATTGTATTTCCTTCATCAAGCAATATATATATATATATATATATATATATATATATATATATATATATATATATATATATATATATATATATATATATATATATATATATATATGTATTTATATATATATATATATATATATATATATATATATATATATATATATATATATATATATATATATATATATATATATATATATATATATATATATATATATATATATATATATATGAGTTTTTGTATTTTCCTTCACCAAGTATATTATTAGGATCATCTGATCCTAATGGTTAACACGCCTCGACCCTAAGACCCTTCGTATTGCAGTGGCTCTGATCCAGAGATCAGTGTTTTGATATATATATATATATATATATATATATATATATATATATATATATATATATATATATATATATATATATATATATATATATATATATATATATATATATATATATATATATATATATATATATATATATGAGTTTTGTATTTTCCTTCACAAGTATATTATTAGGATCATCTGATCCTAATGGTTAACACGCCTCGACCCTAAGACCCTTCGTATTGCAGTGGCTCTGCGCCTTGCTGCCCCCATTCACACGGAATATACATGTATTTGCAGCGATGCGAAAGCCGACCAATATGGTCTACATGGTCTTAACTGTTCTAAAACCAAGGGTTGGCATGCAAGACACAATGAGGTCAACGACATCATAAAGAGAACCCTTGCTACAGCTGGATGCCCAGCCGAGAGAGAGCCTCGATCACTAGCAGCCAACAACGCCCACAACCCAGCAAACCGCCCCGACGGGATCACCATCTATCCTTGGAAGAATGGCAAGCACTTAGCATGGGATTATACCTGTGTGTCGACACTGGCTAACACCTACATCCATCACAGTGTCGGGCGACAGGGAGGAGCTGCTGACCACAGAGAGGAGTACAAGATCGGCAAGTACAGGGACATAAGCCAACAGTATCAATTTGTCCCAGTGGGATCAGAGACCTTGGGAGCGTGGGAAAAAAATGCAACACGTTTCCTTAAAGAACTGGGTTCCAGACTCATCGACACCACAAGGGACCCAAGGGCAGCCACGTTCATTTTCCAGCGTCTCAGCGTGGATATCCAGAGGGGAAACGCATGCTGCATACTTGGCTCGCGTCCGGCTTCTAAGGAGCTGGAGGAGATTCATAATCTTTGATATATTGTACCATTTTATTCATGTTCATGTTTTCCATTGATGTATTCTGTCTGTTAATAAAGCATTCCATCATCATATATAGGGGGTGGTAAGAGAAGAAAATATTCAAACAGCTCCAGGGAGAACCTCGAGTTTTCCCTGAGGTACGTTTATTGCCTTCTCTGAGGATGAGGGTCCCCAATAAAGTTCCAGAGGTGGTACTTCCCTATATATATATATATATATATATATATATATGTCGTGATTAGGTAAAACTTGCGATTTTGGCTTAAATAGCAACGCTCACCTTGCCATATAAGACAAGTGAAAATTGTGTATGCAATATTTCGCCAAAATCATTCTGAACATAACGAAAAAATATATTTCATTGTGTTTGTTTATTATTAAATTAATGTTAACGTATCTAAAATATATTTAGTTGGATTAGGGTTAATTAAATTGCGCTTGTTGTAATAAGGTTAGGTAGGTTTTCAAAGTTTATCTTGGTACAAAATTATAAATTACATTAACATAAATTAAAAAAAATATATCTTTAAATGTATAAGAGAAAATTTTAGAAAGGACTTAATTTTAGATGAGTTCTTGCTAATTGACCAGTTTTACCTAATCGGCACGACATATATATATATATATATATAATATATATATATATATATATATAATATATATATATATATATATATATATATATATATGTCGTGCTGATTAGGTAAAACTGGTCAATCAAGAACTCATCTAAAATTAAGTCCTTTCTAAAATTTTCTTATACGTTTAATATATATTTTTTCATTTATGTTAATGTAAGATTATAATTTTGTACCAAGAGAAACTTTGAAAACCTACCTGACTTATTAAACAAGCGCAATTTAGTTTCCTAACCCAACTAAATATATTTAGATACGTTAACATTAATTTAATAGTAAACAACACAATGAAATATATTTTCGTTATGTTCAGAATGATTTTGCAAATCATTCGCTACACAAATTTTCACTTGTCTATATGGCAGTGAGCGTTGCTATTTAGCCAAAATCGAGTTTATCCAATCGGCACGACATATATATATATATATATATATATATATATATATATATATATATATATATATATATATATATATATATATATATATATATATATATATATATATCGTGCCGATTAGGTAAACTTGCGATTTTGGCTTAAATAGCAACGCTCTTCTTGCCATATAAGACAAGTGAAAATTTGTGTATGCAATAATTTCGCCAAAATCATTCTGAACATAACGAAAAATATATATTTCATTGTGTTTGATTATTATTAAATAAATGTTAACGTATCTAAAATATATTTAGTTGGGTTAGGCTAAATTAAATTGCGCTTGTTGTAATAAGGTTAGGTAGGTTTTCAAAGTTTCTCTTGGTACAAAATTATAAATTCTTACATTAACATAAATGAAAAAAATATATCTTTAAACGTATAAGAGAAAATTTTAGAAAGGACTTAATTTTAGATGAGTTCTTGCTAATTGACCAGTTTACCTAATCGGCACGACATATATATATATATATATATATATATATATATATATATATATATATATATATATATATATATATATATATATATATATATATATATATATATATATATATATATATGAGTTTTGTATTTTCCTTCACTAAGTATATTATTAGGCTTTATACAAATATGTACACTATATAAAGAGAGAGTAATATTAGTGCATGCCACAGTAGTCAAGGCAGAACAACAGCCAATAGACAGAGACGACCGTACAACAACTAGCTCAGGGAGGGAATGAAAATGACAAACATGTGAGTGGAATCCACGTCACCTTTCCCATTGCCAGACCCGCACTATGATTGGTTGAACCAAGCTGTTGATTTGGTGATTGGACCCCAAATCACCAAACCCTTAACAAGATGGTTCTCTGGTTGGTGAGGCAGCCTATGTGGGTGTGTTTAACATGCTCTAAACAAGGTGACGTACTCTTTGCATGCAACAGCTAACCTAAAATAGGCTTTCACGATTCTAACTAAGATTTATTTATGGTAATGAATATGATATTGAAGTTTGCCAGATCGAGCATATCATGAAAATAGAGAACATAAGAACATAAAAAAGAAGGAACACTGCAGCAGGCCTACTGACCCATGCGAGGCAGGTCCATGTCACTCCCCGGGTTGGACCAATGACGCACCTAGTTAGGTCTCTTCCACTTAAGGGAGGAGCCAAGGATTCTGTTAGCATTATTGCGAACACTTATACACTGTTGTCTAGATTTCAGATTACTGCTAACCAGAACTCCTAAATCCTTTTCGCAATAAGTAGCACTAAGATCTACATTATTCATTTTATATGTGGCATGGTTATTTTCCTGTGCAAAATTTTGATCTTTGCATTTGTCTATATTAAACAGCATCTGCCACTTCTCCGACCATTTCATAAGTCTATTCAAATCATCCTGGAGTGATCTGACGTATTAGAATGAATTGGACTGCCTATTTTGGTGTCATCAGCAAATTTGCTTATGTCGCTATTTATTCCCTCATCTTTGACATTTATGTAAATTGTGAACAAGGAGTGACCCGTGCGGAACACCGCTTGTGACGTGCCCCCTTTCTGATTTGTCCGCATTTATGCAAACTATATAGTTACCTCCCTGCTTCGGTCGTGGGTGGACGTGCTGTACACTGGTCTGCCGCCTGGTGACACTCTTTCGCAATTGGCTAACTGCTTAAACTACTGTCATGGAGACTGTTAGCCGACGTCGTTCTAACACAGTGTGTATTGACATGGTCACCGGCGTCATACATCCAGCCACGGCTGCTACGGTGCTCCCTACGATTCTGCATGATGTGTATGGCTTAGATATTATGGATTTATACGGCGTAGCGCTAAACGGGATCAACCGAGTTTTCGTCAAACTACTAACTTCTGCAGTTTATGAAGGCTTTGTTGATCAGCACCAGGACAAGGTGTATACGGTCAACTCGACGATGCAAGTTCGGTTGAAAGACGTATCAAGGACATATACTTTTATCAAGGTCAAGAATGTTCCTTTTGAAGCGGATGCGACGGATATTAGTAGTCTTTCCAGTGATCCACACGGTGAACGCAGGGAAGTGGAGTGTGGGTCCCATGTTGGGCCTCTATGAAGGGACTTATTCCCTGAAAATGACGTTACGTAAGCCGATATCATCAATTTGGGGATGTCTGACTTCAGGAATCAACTAT